>PVJI01011573.1:0-55385 GCA_004026765.1 Micronycteris hirsuta | reverse complement strand
TCAGGTCATCGAGTATGATTTCAGTGACTTGCGTTCAGACACAAATTCAAATCTAGATAGTTAATGAAACAATGCATTATTTAGCTGGAAAGAGAAAGAAATACATATTCTCATACTACATTGAAATATCTTAGAAATGAAGACACCTTTGGTAAAATAATTTAACTCTTTGCTTTCCAGAAAACTGACAACTTAGAATGATTTTGAATTCAGAATGCACATAAAATAGGTATTCATATTAATATAGTCCTTATTTTTTAATTATTTTATTGTTGTTCAATTATAGTTGTCTGCATTTACCCTCCCCCCACCCCACCCCAGGCAAACCCACCTCCCTCCCTTGCTTCCCCCCTCCCCTTTGGTTTTGTCCATGTGTCCTTTATAGCAGTTCCTGAATACCCTTGTCCCCCTTCTCCTCTTCCCCCTCCCCTCTGGTTACTGCCAGAATGTTATAAACTTCAGTGTCTCTAGTTATATTTTGTTTCTCTGGTTATACTTTGCTTGCTTACCTCACAAGTGTCTTGGCTGTGACTGATCTGAATTCCCCGGTAGCTGTTCTGGCCTCGGTGCCTTCACTATTGAGTCATTATACAAAACCTTTTAACATTTCATATAGTAGAGGCTGCATGATGATGTACTCCTTGAACTTGACCTTATCTGAGAAGCACTTTATCTGCCCTTCCATTCTAAATGAAAGTTTTGCTGGATAGATTATTCTTGGTTGTAGGTCGTTGCTTTTCATGATTTGAAATATTTCTCTCCAGCCCCTTCTTGCTTGGAAGGTCTCCTTAGAAAAATCCGCTGACAGTCTTATGAGAATTCCTTTGTAGGTAACTGTCTCCTTTTCTCTTGCTGCTTGCAAGATTTTCTCCTTATTCTTAATCTTGGGTAATGTAATTATGATGTGCCTTGGTGTGTTCCTCTTTGGGGTTCTCTGAGCTTCTTGAATTTCCAGGAAGCCTATTTCCTTTGCCAGATCTGGGAAGTTTTCCTTCACTATCTGTTCAAAAATACATTCAATTTCTTGGTGTTCCTCTTGTCCTTCTGGCAGCCCTATGATCCGGATGTTGGGTTGTTTACAGATGTCTCTGAGGTTCCTGAGTCCCTCCTCATTTTTTTGAATTATTGTTTCTTCCTTCTGGTCTACACTATTTGAGTTCCAGCTTCCTTTTTTCCCCTGTTGGTTCCCTGTAGATCATCCCTCATTATCTTTATTGTGTTCTTCATTTGTTCATTTATTTGCATCCACCTTTCTTCCAGTTTTGTTAGCATTTTGATTACCAGCGTTTTAAACTGAGCATCTGATAGGTTGACTATGTCATCATCTATTAGTTGTAATTTGTTCTGATCTTTCATTTTGGCCATTTTCATTCTTATTATCTCGGTGCACTTGTTGGATTGCCGGTGCCGGCAACTTGGGTCTTTTTTTTGGTGATGTTTCCTCTGGGGGTGGGGCCTGGGAGGGAGCAATGGTGACTGCCAATCACCGCCAGCTACCGATCCCTCTCTGTTCCCTAGTTCCCCACCGCCTTTTCTTCCAGTCTTGGCCCTGCTGGCTCCCACTGGCCTCTCCAGAAACCCAGCCAGCTTGCGGGATTCACCTGTTGTTCAGGGGCATGTTTTGTTTAGGTGCTTAAGGCGTGAGTTCCTCCGTGCAAACTGCCTCTCACTCCACTCCTCCGCTTGGTTCTGTCCCGCTTACCGGCCTGGATGTTCATCCTCTCCAACCTCCTGGGTGTTGGACTTCGCTTCAGTTCGTTTCTGTCCATTCTGGTTGTTTATTTTTCTCCATTGCGTTCGTTGTTTAGACACTCTGGATGTGCAGGCAGCGAGTGCGTCCACCTATGCCGCCATCTTGGCGGAAGTCCTTAATATAGTCCTTATTTTTTGAAGATCAGGATAATTCATACTTGCTTGCTTGATTAATTGCATAACAATATATTTGGTCATTGTATACTTCCTCCACTGCAGTTTGCCAACAGTTTATTTAGTTAGGGAATGAGAAGCTGGCAATTGTAACATAACTGAAAGAACTCCACAACATTCTCAGGATGTGCCAGGATATAAACCACACTTAGTTATCCAATAACGACACCAGATCACTTCAGGAAAGTCAGCAAAAAGTAATTTTTTTTTTCATTTTGTTCTTTAAGTGTGTAACAAATTAAAGATATCATGGTTCCCATGAAATTGGAATCAGAAATTGCTTAATTCTTCAAGTACATATTTTGAAAGAAACATAATGTTTCATTTCTCTGATTTTTTTCTACCAAAAAATAAATTAGAATGCTATTTTCCTTCACACAATCTCAAAGCTCCCCCTACTGTTGGAGAAACTGTTAAGGACGCATCTTTCAATTTTAGCTTCTTGATCAAATCAAACACCCAATGCTTTGTTCCCTGGGTAGGACTAACCAGAGGGGAAAATAGAGTTGGGAAGTCAAACTTGACATGCACCTAAAAGGATCATATGGATTGAATATGAGAAGGATGTTCTAATATTTGTTCCTTCAATCTGTATCATTTTATATATGTTTTGAATAGTACGAGTATTTCACCATGCCAAAAAAGATTCTAGACAATAAAGATACTTCTTTTTGTAATATAATATCTCTCTAATAAAAATCAATTCATTCTTCTGATGCTCAACACAGAAATAAATTATTTGTCCTAAATGCTGGAGGAATAAAGCATATTTTGGACTTAATGAGCAAAAGCACATCTAAATATGACTCTTGCTATATAACTTACAGTTAAAAGTTTGAGTACCTGAGGACAAATAGAATTGGTAGAAAGGATTTATAGGACTGCCTTGCTTCTTAGGCCACTTTCCTTCAGAAGTAGACACTGAGATAATAATTTGAATGCAAGAAACTTATATGGAAAGAATCCAAAACACAATAGAAGAGAGTGGAAGTAAGATAAGATTAGAAGAAAGCCAATACATTGTGAATTATGGAAAGGTGTTCCTCTGATGCATGAGCTTTGATCATGTTAACAAACTTAGAGAGACGTAGCACATACCTCCAAGTTGCTTTCTTAGGGGTGAGAAAACCCGTCCTCTCTCTGCCATTAGTTGATGACTCCTATGCCTCAGACCATTAATTCTACCACAAACCAAGCTTGCCTGGAGCATATGATGCACACATACATACCCAGGAATGAAGATATCAGAGCACCACAGGTGTCTTCAGTAAGTGGCTTTGTGGTACATGGACTTGAATTTGAAGGGGATGCATCCTCAACAATATCAGCTACTGTAACAGTGGAGTCTGGACTGACCACTGGGGTTGGGAAGAATCCCTGATCTGGTGCAAAAGGCTGCACTCCCCAGGAGAAGGAAGAGGTTAGAGAAAAACTACAGGGTGGTGGGTGGAATCAGCAGCTGGCTAAGGAGGTTACTTCCTCACCTAAGAAGAGAAGGACCACTGAGAGGAATTGGGAAGTTCCAAATGCAGCCCAAGGTAGAAACCAGAACTGGGACATGGTTCCATACCCACAGGCCAGCAGTAAACAGCTAACGCAGCTCAGCATACAACCTGTACAGAGCCTGCGGGGGCTGTGGGGGCTGGACAAGGTCACGACTCCGCAACAACGTGCACTCCACCGCGAGCAGAGACTGGGGACCCTGAGCAGATAGAAAACCTTCCCACCTGCTTCCAGATCGTGGCAGCTGGAGGAAGAGCACACAATGGGGCTGACTCTCTGAGTGGACACTAGTCCTGAAGTGACTGGGAATTCGGACACTTCCACAGTGTGCAGGATTTGGGGGTAAAGATGGGGAATGGAGGGCACACAGAAGCGCTTCCTTTATTCTTTCCCCTCACTTGCGCAGTCAGGAGCCAGCTCTTAGTCTGGCACTTGCACAGGATTGTGCTCCACCAGCGACAGGTCCACGGTCCGTCAGGCTGCTGTCGTGGTTGTCATCTTGCCCTGCTTGCACTTTCCAGAGCAAGCATGCGTGGGATGTCTACCTCGCCAGCGGCAGGCTAGGGTGAGATTTTGCAGCCCCGCCCCCCTCCTCCCATTCCCCCCTCCCCGCATACCCTGCCTCTGCTGCAACGCACAGCACAGGCCTTGTTCTGTTCCTAATCTCTTACCCTGAGAGTGGCGCACAGATGGTAGGCTGGGCACATTTGCTGGCCCCTGAGGCCCAAGCAGCCCAGGAAACCAGGCCCAGTGGACTGAGCCTCTTGCACTATCAGCTGTAGGTATTTGGCAGTGTGTCCCCTGCCCCAGGAGAGGGAGGAAGCTGCGCGGAGGCAATGGAGATGCTGCCTCACAAGTGTGCGCTCCAGAGAGAGAGAGAGAGAGAGACCCATCTGAGTAGCAGCCTTGGGCTCCGAAAGGGCAGATGAGAATGGAGGAGGATTCTGGGCAAGGACTTGCATTTCAGTCTTTTGGGGAATAAGGGTATTTCTGTGTTTTGCACAAAGAAATGGCTTGGAGCAGAAGGGACTCAGATCCCCCAAATTATAAAAACCCTATCCTTTCCACCAATCTTTGTTTTATGGTTGTGTACAACAGCAAGTGGCCGAATCCCATTAACCATGTAACACTACCACTGGTTAAAAAAACGATTAATACATCATCAAAAGGCCTTTTTACTCCTTTTACATAGAATCATATTACCATGGCGACTTGAAATTTAAAATTTTGAGGTTCTAACAATTTGTTCACCTGAATTGGAGGGTTCTCAGTCCATTCTTGCAGGAGCAGTGAAGATTCTCAGGAAGCTTTGTGGATTATGCATTGAGACATGTGGAGGTTCAGTGGAGCAGAGAAGGGACATTATTAATACTGCATAGAGACCCCAGCCAGAAGGTTCTTTTGTTGTTCTTATGCTGTTACTTTCTTTCTCTTTTCTTTTTCTTTTTTATTTTTTTTTCATCCAGAGATGATTTTTTGCATACACCTTGCCAATGATGACCTAAAAAGACTGAGACTGTGGACATTCCAACAAAGGTAAAATTCACACTTGAACTTGCCTGTAGACTCTAACAAGGCTTCATTCTAGTATAAATTAAAGCAAAGAAAATAGCCTCTGTAAACCAGGCATACCTGCTGCTCCTGGACTTCTCAAAATTATCTTTCAGGAAGCTTTTGACATTGAATGTAAAATAGGTAAATGCCATTGTCTATTATAAATTTTAATCAGGTCATTTCTCTTTTTTTTTAATCCAAAATTCAATCTTCACTAAGATGCTTTTAACATGTAATAGGAAGTTTTCTCTTAACAGTGCCTGCTGTTAAGACACTGGAAATAAATAGACAAACTGATGAGAGCAAGTTTATTTTAAACTTAGTGTGCGGTACCATAATAGGCTATTAAAATAAAACATAGAATAAACATTACAATTTTGTCTAAACCTTAACAATTGAAAGTTACTATATATGTTTTATATAAATATATTCATATATTTATAACAGTATATTGGAACTTCAAATATTATTTATAGACTTTGAATAATATATTCTAATCCTTGAAATGACTTAGTCAAATGAATAGGCTGACTCAAGTATATAAAACAAGATATTTTATAATTATATATTTTATTTAAATACCACGAATTCAAGCATTATTGAAAATTATACCATTTTTTGAATAAAGTAATGATAGAAACACAGATATAAAGAAACCTGTAAATCCCTGGCTAGTGTGGTTCAGTGGATTGATCACTGACCTGTGAACCAAAAGATTGCCAGTTCGATTCCCAGTCAGGGCAATGCCTGGGTTGTGGGCTGGGTTCCCTAGCAGAGGAATGAGAGAGGCAGCCAATTGTTGTTTCTCTTGCATGTCATGTTTCTCTCCCTCTCCTTCTCGTCCTTTCCCTTCTCTCTAAAAGTAAATAATAAAAATCTTTAAAAAAATGAAATCTAAAAAGTGTAAGCATATGTGTTTTAAATAATTATTTTCAATTAAAGTGGTTGTTGCAATTTAAGTTTGCTATTGAAAATTTTGCCAAGATGAGTAATCATATAACTATTTTAAAATTATTTTTATATTTTTGGATTTAATAAAGCTGAAAGTGAATTGAGCTCTTCAGCTTAAATATGTTATGTTTAAATCATTAATTGTATAGGCTCTATTTGCTTTTTTTTTTAAGATTTTATTTATTTATTTTCAGAGAGAGCAGAAGGGAGAGAGAAAGAGCAATGTATGGTTGCCTCTCACATGGCCCTCACTGGGGACCTGGCCCGCAACCCAGGCATGTGCCCCGACTGGGAATCGAACTGGGACCCTCTGGTTCCCAGCCCGCACTCAATCCACTGAGCTACACCAGCCGGGCCTAATTGTATAGGCTCTTGATTTGAGAAATAAAATGTATCTTTCATTGCAAGGATTCGATTTCCAATTCTGATCCCAATGTTGAGGGAGGTAGATGCCACACATCAAGCAATGCTTGAGACCAGGCGGGCTCAGTCCTGCAAGGCTGCCTCCCTCACCACATGCACACTTCAGACACCAATGACAAGTCCAAGTGTTCACCTATGCCTCAAACAGCTGTAGATCGGTGGTTCCAAAACCCTCCTTGGCTTGATTAATTTGCTAGAGCAGATCACAAGACTTTTAGAAACATTTTACTTACTAGATTCCCTGTTTTTTAACTAATAAGTATAACTCAGGAACAGCCATATAGAAGAGATACAAAGGGCACAATGTGTAAATGCCTTCCAGCACAGTTTTTCCAAATGTCCTCATGTTCACCAACCTAGAAGTTCTGTAAACCCTGTCCTTTCGGGTTATTATGGTGGCTTTACTACATAGGCATGGCTGATGAAACCATTGGGTCTTTGACTATGGATTCAGCCTCTAGCCCTCTCCCCTGTTACATGTTCAGCAGGGTGGGCCTGAAAGTTCCAACCTCTGATTGCATGATTGGTACTCTGGCCAACCCACCTTCATCCTTACGGTATAATGCCCTGCTCTCTGTGCTCCTGAGTAGAGTAAAATTAGAAAAGCCCTTTGCTTCAGATTCTGTCCTTTAGAGAGTTCAGTATGTAAAAAATACTGAAAACTTAAAAAAACTTTATGAGCAATAGTTTATAAATATTGCCAATATGTTTTAGCAGATAATAATAATGTGATCTAATACTAAAGAAAAAGGAAATAAAACATGAGTACTTGGGGTAGAGGGGAGCATCGAATGAACAGAGAAATTAAATTTTTAATCACAACTCTACCATATACTTAGTTGTGTAATAGTGAGAAAATTAATCTTTTGTTCTCAGGTGTGTAATATAAAATCGATCATCTAAATGTTGCAGAGATAGCTAGTTATCCAAAAAAGTGATTTTTAACTATTTTTAGCACTGAACACCTTTGGTGGAAAAGAAGAAATGTCTCTCAGTTTCTGCATAATAAATCAAAACAGAAGAGAAAATGAAACCAAAAGTAAGCACAAGAAGGGAAATAATAAAGTCCCTGGAGAAATAAAAAAGAAAGCAGAAATGCAGCGGAGAAACCATAGCTGGTTCTCTGTGAAGATTAAAAACAAAGATAAATCTCTTGGCAAATTGATTAAGAACAAGAAAAAAGAGTGGGAAAGACACAAATTAAAGGTATATCAAGAATGAAAGAGGTGTTATCACGACAGATCTTTCCAATATTAAAAGTATAATTTAAAAAAAGCCTGAACAACGGTATGCTAGTAAACATTATACCTTTGATGAAATGGTCAGACAAAACATATTTCTCAAGAAAAAATGAATAATATATATATATTTCTGTATGTATTACAGATATAATGTACTTTTTAAATAAAAAGTCCCACAAAGCAAATTAGCCCAGAAGGAAATCTGATTTCTAAAATGTCAGGAGAAATGAGAGTACTGTCAAGTTTATCTTTCAGCAGTCAGACAACCACCATGTAACTACATCATACTTAATACATTGAACTATGTGTAGCAAGACATTATTAAGTTTCATTTCCCCCACCATATGAATCACTTTTACTTATAAGTTACAATTTATTAAGCGATGCTTCTTTTGTTTCAAAAGTGTTTACTCGTTAATAAATTTTCCATCAACATGGCACATTATTGATTTTAATGTTAGAAATAAAGGGTGTTTACATAAACTTAAAATCATGTGGTGCACTGCAATAAATAAATAGTCCAAATAATTTATGATAGTCTTATGCAATTCAATTTATTGCTGCCCTGGTTTTTAAAAATATGGTCTTAGAAAACACTTTATGACATTATTTTTTCAAATATAAAATACATGACATGAACTCCTCAAAGTTTCTAGTACTCTACCAGAAAACTACACTGAAAATTATCACCATATATTGTTTCTTTTCTTCCCTTTTCTAAAGAAAGTGATAACTTTACACTTGTGTTTTAATTTGATATTTTTCTTATTCTCCCTTTGATATTCACAATTTGTAATTCTGGAATAATAAATCACTTGAAACCAATTATAGAAGTTGGTGAGTTATAAATAATAAATGAAAGAATATTTGTTGATAAATTATGAATATAATGAACATAAATAGTTAATAATTAACTGTATATCCACAATTTCAACACTCACATCAAGGGAGAAATTTACAGCATGTCAAAAACAAGGATATGCTATAACATGCCAAAAAACATATTTGTTCAAACAAATTCTGAACTGGAGAAAGTAAAGTTAATTATTCCCGCCATGGTGGAAATAAATAATGGAGAAATATACAGCTGAGATGCATAAGTTATTAAATCATTAATGAATGTGGAAGAGTTTGATAATGGAGCACTTCAATTTGGATGAACCACAGCTCTGAACTGCCAAATTTCTTGTAAACAAATCAAATATATTACTTTAGGAATTCCTTCCTTTGTGGATATTTTGTTCCAAGTTAGAAAACTCAAAGTATAGATTAGATTACCACAAGGCTGTTATTTATAATAGTTTCAGCTACAAATATACTATAATGGTGCGGTGGAACACCTCCAAATCTCCTCTTAATGCCATCAAAATAGAGTGCACTTAGAAATCTCACTGCTTTCAAACTGAAAAATTTATGGCTTCCAAATCAAAGGCTGCATTGTGCTTTGAGAATCATGGGAAATAAATTGGACGCTTAACATTGTTTAGTTGGGATGTCACCGGCATGGAGTAAAAATGATGATGAATAAACACAGAGAATAGTTTTCTTTTTATGATATGGATATTCCACAGGACACAAATTAAGTGGAAATATCATATAAAACATAAAACTAGGTAATAATTCCAAGCGTATTGGATTCCAAACCATTTTAAAGCATTTAGAGTTAGATTCTGGCATGGGTCCTGGCAAGCATGCTTGCTAACTTCCTTGCTTGCTTTCTAACATAAGCTAAGTTTAGGATTCAAAATAACTGATGAAGTGTAAAAAAAGAAAAAAAAAGAATTCCATCACTAAAAAACACTACTGTTTATAAATACAAGTAAAACACTGGAACATAACTTTTAAAATAAAATAATTATAAATTAATGATTTTAAGAACAGTCAAATAAATTGATAAATTAAAATTGCAGAGCATAAGTCAATAATGGCCTAATCGTATGACAGCTTATTTATTCATGTTAAATATTTTATTTATTTATTTTTAGAGAGAGGAAAGAGAGGGAGGGAACCATCAATCAGTCCCTTTTCCGCACCCTCCAAATAGGGGCCTGGCCCAAAACCCAGGCATTTGTCCTGGCTGGCAATCAAACCAGTAGTGATCCTTTGGTTCATGGGATGATGCCTAACCCACTGAGCCCGCCAGTCAGGGCTATTGTGTGTCAGTTTATTAGAGTGGTTAGGTTTATGTATTGTGATACACCATAAATTCTGAGAGGACAAGCACAAGGGAAGTTAATTAATCTGCAATTTTGCTATATGTGGGTGAGACTAAGAGCAATTTCAGTGATAAAATCAACTTTATTGCGGCAAAGTAAGTTTCAGGATAAACAGAGTTTTTTAAAAATTAAATTTCGAGTCTACAAGAATAAAAAAGCATTTTAAAGTAAACAACATCAAAGTGTCATTTTTCTAAAATACAAAAATTACAAAATTTTAGGTCCTAATGTAGACATTGATACATTTATTACAAGAAAAAACATTTTTAACATCTCAACAACAGAGGCAAAATTTCAAAATACAAAACACCTATTAAATAATCATAAAATATAGCAAACAAATTCTAAATAGAAATGACAAGCCTAAGAACATAATGTAATCACATAATGCAGACTAGAGGCCAATTTGTAGAAAATATAAACTAGATAAAAAAATGAGCAGCTAATTTAGGAATATTAAAGCAGCTCTAGAAAATAACTACTGTGCACAATACATTCACAGACATACAAGTGGTTATAAAGCATGTGGGAAAATTCTCAGAGTCAACATTAATTTAATATATAGATATTAGAAAAATTCCAATCAAATGCTATTTTTAACCTATTAACTTTAATTAAAATGTTTAATAATACACTTTCGTGGGAATTAGGCAAACATGCATACTGGTCATTCTAGCAAGTATGCCTACATTTTTTATAATAAGAAAGACAGATACAAGTATATTGGGTTGACTAAAAGTTTTTTTTTTTTTTTAAATTATTTTCTTTAAGATAGCTGTAATAGTGCTTAGTTGTTTTTAACTCGTTCAGAACAATTTTGTTGCCCTGGCTGGTGTAGCTCAGTGGATTGAGCGTGGGCTGGGAACCAAAGGGTCCCGGATTGATTCCCAGTCAGGGTACATGCCTGGGTTGCAGTCGGGTTGCCAGTGAGGGCCATGTGAGAGGCAACCATACATTGATGTTTCTCTCCCTCCCTTCCCCTCTCTATAAAAATAAATAAATAAAATCTTAAAATAAAAAGTTTTGTTAAATTGTATTGTGACAGTTGTTATATCAGCATGCATTTAAAATACTTATCAAAATTGGTGAATTTTTGTATAGCCATTTAATACTGAAGGTGCAAAATATGTAACTTTTTTGGCATATTATGCTTTATTATTCAAGAAAGTTAAAAATGTGTCTGAAATGCAAAAAATAAATATTCAGTATATGGGGAAGGTGCTGTAGCTGATTGAAAGTGTCAAAAGTGGTTTGCAAAGTTTTGTGCTGGAGATTTCTCGCTAGATTATGCTCCATGGTCAGGTAGACCAGTTGAAGTTGATAGAGATCAAATTGAGACATTAATTGGGAACAATCAACATTATACTATGTCATACTAAAAATATCCAAATCAATAAAGTTATGTTGAAAATGAAAAATGTGTCTTTTATTCCATGGGGAAAAACTAAACAGAGTTTTTGGCCAACCTGATAATGTATGTATATGTTTATATATGTACACAGTTTTAGTTTATTTTTAAAAATATAGTAAATGTACTGAAAATATTAGAACTCCAAAATTGACCACCATTAAAATGTTTGTTTAACTTCTCAGCTGCTCTGTAAATTAAATTATAGTTAAGAATGAAACATTAGCTGTAAACTATTTAAAAGTGGTCATTCCATGGATCTCTAAGTTGTACATTTTGTAAAGCAGAAAATACCAAACTGTAGGATTTAATAAATAGGTTAACTTGGGCAAGTTTTGAAGATTTAATTGAATAGTTTGGTCAATATATTCAGTATCAACTCAAAATTTCTGACATACAATACATTTTAATTTAATACTTGAGGAAAATCCACTTTTTGGAAAACAAGTAACCATCTTTAGGAAGGCCATCTGATATGACACTTTTTAAATAGGAAGTAACTAGTTTATTTAAAAGCCAAATATTTATGAGCCCTGGCTGGTGTGGCTCAGTGGGTTGAGCTCTAGACTGCAAAGCAAAGTGTTGCTGGTTTGATTTCCTGTCAGGGTACAGGCCAGGACCCCACTGGGGGATGTGCAAGAGGCAACCACACATTAATGATGCTCTCCCTCTCTTTTTCTCTCCCTTCCCCTCTCTCTAAAAATAAATAAATAAAATACTATAAAAAGAAAACAAATATTTAGGAAGTTCATACTGCATCCTAGGCATTTTGCTTGATGCTGGAAATGCAGAGATTAAGTTAAATTCCCTCCATTCAAGAGGCCACCTATCAAATACAGAGCTCATTGCCCAATACAGAGCTCACTTAGTGAGAATTTCAACAAAAAGAGATATAAAATATAAAAATATACCAATTATAAATTATCGAGCTACAAAGTACAGTAACATAATTAAAATATTCAATAATGGGATTCAACAGCACATTACTTCTAGTGTAAGAAAGGATCATCAAATCCCAAGACAATCCAGTGGAATTCATTCAAATGGTGGAATAAAAAGCAAAAATAAATAAAAACGAAGATAGCTTAAGGGCTTTACGTAACATGAGCAAGGACTCTAATTAATATACACATTAGAGGTGTCCTAGAAGAAGAGAGACAACAGGCATAAAATTTATTCAAAAAAATGATGAGTGAAAACTTCCCTAAAATAAGGAAAGACACAGACATCCAGATTCAGAAAGCTAGGAGATTTCCGAATAAGATGAGTGTAAAGAACTGACCCAGAAGTACATTATATTTAAATCGTCAAATGTTAAAGACAAAAAGAAAATCATAAAAGCAGCAAAACCTATAAGCAAGAACAGTTCCAAAGGGAAGTCTATAGTAATGGACACTGACATTGAGAAACTAGAAACACATCGAATAAACAATCTTATTTTATACCTAAATGAACTAGGGGGAAAAAAAAAAAAAAAAACTAAGCCCAAAGTTTATAAAAGAAAGGAATAAACAAATATTAAAGTTGAAATAAATAAGGACAAAAAGACAGTAGAAAATCAATGAAGCTAAGCTTTTCTTATGGTAAACAATGAAGACAAACCTTTACCTAGAATTATCAAGGAAAAAAAAGAGAACACAAGTAAGTAGAATTAGGAAGAAAAAGTCAGAAAATACAATTGGTAATGCCCAAATACAAAGGATCACAATTATTTAAATTTCAAGCTGGACAACCTACAAGAAATGGACAAATTTCTGGGAACATATAGCCGTTCAAGACTGCATCATGAAGGAACAGAAAATCTGAAAATATTAATTACTAGTAAAGAGATTTAATCAGTAATGTAAATCCTTCCAACAAATAAAATTCCAGGACCAGTTTTAAAAAGTAAAGAAAGAAAGAAAGAGCATTGTTTGTGGTACAATGATATTACTGCAAGTTTCTTGGCATTTTTTCCATAGAGCATTAGAATCCATGTTTTCTTTATTTGCGTTCAAACTAACATGGCTGCTTTTCACCGGCAGAATGGCTCTATGCCAGTGCTGGGTCTAGCATTTAAGAGGACTGGCAGTTTCTATTTTGGAATCTCATAGGTATTGTAAAAACCTCTGACTACCCTGAAAGAGAAATTACGTGGTAAGCCCTGATGAGATAGGAGCAAGGGACACAGCTGGGCCCAGCTGCCTAGAACCTTGCAAAAGTTGGAAGAAAGTCTGTGATGTCATCTTGGATGTTGATCAGAGATCCTGATCAGAGATACTGCCAGCCGAACACTACTACCTGGAAGCCTAGTTTTCCCCAAGTGGAGTTCAACAATCACTGAAGTAAAATCCTGGCACAAAAATCTTCATATATTGAGAAATGGTACTGTTTTAATCTCCCAATTTCTATATAGATTTTAATATAATGTACTGGATAACTATAGTATGTTTCCTCTGTATTTTAATAGAAATTGATTTTCTACTTAGAATTTTGTTAAATTACATTTCAACAGTACATTATATGATATATCTAAATTATGTAAATATGAAGATTTGCAAATTTGAGGAGAAACAAAAATCCACACACCTCCACAAGTACAATGAATTTTAGTTCACTATTTGCTCCTAAAATTCATGTAGCTAGTTGCAGAATGCTTTCATAGTGAATGGAAAGAGGTTAAGGCCTTATTATTAGAGCAAACACTTCTTTAAACCTAGCCCAAAGCTCTCTAAAAGCCCAATTGATGGAACTATAAAACAATTTCTTCAAAAAAATATTTTTCTCCTTTGTTGAAGGAATGAATCTTGCAGAAGTTCAGCTAACAATCAAATACTGCTCCTAGACAAGCAGTAGACAAGATGAAATTTTCCTTTTAGCCAGAGACAAAATAAATAGTGGAAAAAATCTAAGTAAATCTTATGATGTATGATATATTGGAACCAAAAATTGCCTGTCCTGTCTATATAAAATATATCTCATTGGTTGGCTGCAGAGCCTTTATTATCAATGAGTGAAAGAATTTTCTCCTGGGACTGGAGATAGAGAGCCTTTCCTCATAGACGTGTAACCAGAACACAAGGGTCATTTTTGCTTTTACAAAAAGTGTTCCCTGGACATAAGCAGCTTATATTGCATTGTTTGGTTCACTCTAAAATACAAATTGAATCACCTTCTGCATCCTCATTCTGTCTAGAGAGTGATTCAGATCTTGGTGTCCACAGCTGAACTGCTTGAGTTAGGATCCAGCCCCAATTCCTAGCTATTTGTCCTTGGAGAAGTTATTTCACTTTTCTCTGCCTGTGTTTTCTCCTCTGTAAAATACTTATGTGCAAGGGCAGGAAGAAAATTATGATTAATGTTAAACACTTGGGAATGGGTTCGTGGTGTTCCTCATACTTCGTTACTGAAAGTGGAACTCTAGACTAACTCTCTGTATATGCAACAAGAGCAAACGAAATACACACAGGAATCAAATGCCTACCTGAGGACTTTGACCTTATCATAGTCAGCATTGAAGAGTTAATGGAGCTATCTTTTTTGGAAAAATGTAGAGTTAATGAAACTTACCCTAGAATATCTAAGGTTACTAAATAGAATATTTAAGGAAACTGATGAAAATTGAAATATAATTTAATTAAATTTCACACTCAAAATGCATCGACTCTATTCATGGCAAAATATATATACCAGTATCTTACAATGTGTTTAATTTAATATATATGAAAATCTATCAATAATCAATCTTGAAATAAATAAAAATTATAATGGAGTAAAGTTTAGGTTTTTATAGAGTCTACTGAAGAGGCAAAACAAAAATATTCACTTGAAGAAATTTCATTTCAGTGCCTGAGAAATTTTACATTTTTTAAGTGCTTCGAAGATAGGTTTTACTCCATTAGCTTTTTGAAATGAGAACTATAAACTGAGTATAAAACAATTTCCTCCCTCTGACCTCTTTAATCCCATAATTTGGTTTAGAACTATTAACATTTCTCAGTGGCTCTGAACACTCTTATTAGGGCAGCGTAGTGCTATTCACTGTCTGCCTTTTACTGTCAGAAAATCATTTTAAATTGATAAAGTGCTGATAAGAGTTTCATGATTCTATAGGAAAAAAGAAGTACTCAGCTCTTAGTGTCCACCTTGAATAATCCTAAGAAGTGGCTTTAAAGTAGTAATTTTAGTCAATTATTGTACATTTTAGTAACTTTATTGAATTTGCTTTGACAGATGAGAGTTATTTTTATTTTTATTATTATTTATTAATAGTGTTATTTTAGAGTGGGGGGAGGGAGGTAGACAGAGAGAGAGGGAAACATCTATGTGAGAGAGAAACATTGATTGGCTGCCTCTTGTCTGTGCCTCCACCTGGGACTGACCAGAGACCGACCGGGACCAAACCTACAACCTAGGCATGTGCAAAATGTTCAAAAGGGGAAAAAGCAAATGTGATTATTCATGAATATATGTGGAAATATTCATCTTATTCAAACATTTAGAATGCATATTGATGCCATGTTTTAAATATATTTATGATTAATATTATAACTTAAAGTTAGAATATATTAAAAACTTTTGGACAAACTTGTAGATAGATACAGAGAATAGACTGATGGTTGACAAAAGACGGGAAGCAGGTTGGGGTACTGGGTGAAAAAAGGTAAAAGGATTAAGAAGTACAAATTGGTAGTTACAAAATAGTCATGAGACTATGAAGTACAGTATAAGAAACAAAGTCAATAATATTATAATAACTATGTAAGGTACCAGGTGCTTACAAGATATATCATGAGAAACAGTTTGTAAAGTATATGATTGTATGCTGTACACATGAAACTAATAAAAATAATATTGAATATAAAGTGTAAATAAAAATATATTTTTTAAAGAGAGAAGTGGGGAGGGATATTTGATACAGACACAGAGAAGAAGGTCTTGTGAGGTGAAGATGGAAACTGGCCTGATGTGGTCATAGGCCGAGAAGTGCCCCAGTCACTAGTGTTGGAAGACCTTCTCCCCTACAGCCTCCGCCGGGTGTATGATCTAGACAAACACTTTGATTTCAGCCTCCTGGTCTTCAGAAGTAAGAACGAATAAATGTTAGGGATTTTTTTTAAATAATAAAATAAAAAATAAATTGAAAAATGAAAGCCTTTCAGGCCAGGACATATTTCAGTACTTAGAAGAATGGAAATACCTTCCTCTCATCTATAAAATCTTAGTGGGCTAATTTTCAGGTTTGTGGATTCTTTTTTTCTGCTTCCTCAAATATACTGTTGAGCTCTTCTCATGGCATGTTCATTCAAATTTAGTACTGTCTAACTACAGAATTCTAGTTGGTTCTTCGTTTTAAATAACTATTAATTGATACTGTCTATTTGATGAGGCATTGTTCTCATACTTTAGTTCTGTACGCATAGTGCTCTTTAGTTCTTTAAACATATTTAAATAGCTGATTTAAAAGTTTTGTTTAGAAAATCCAGTGTCTGAAATTCTTCTCAATAGTTTCTGCTAACTGCTCTTTTTTTTGTTCTTGTTGTTGTTTGCTGTGTCTAGACAATACATTCATGTTTCTTTGCATGTTGGCCAATGGTTTTGTTAAAAAATTGGACATTTTTAACTTTTTTAAGTTTATTTTCTGAAATAATTCTGTAGAATCTATATCATTTATCATATATCACCATTGACATCTTTGTTTATATCAGGGGTATCAAACACATTTTCGCCGGGGGCCACATCAGCCTTGCGGTGGTTGCTTTCAAAGGACCGAATGTAATTTTAGGACTGTATAAATGTAACTGCTCTTTAACCGTTATGTGAGATCTGGGTGCTGCTGCTAGGTAGAAACAAGGTACTGGGCTGGATAAAACAAGGTGGAGGGCGGGATTCAGCCTTGTGTTTGCCACCTGTGGTCTATATGAGTGATCAGATTACACAGACAGTTCCTTAAATTCCTGAAACCAATAAATCTCTCTTTCTCTTTGCTGATTCGTTCAGTGGGCATGTTTGTGCATGCCTTCGAAACTCACGGAGCAGTGCACGACTCACCCTTGCCTCTACTTACTGCTGCCACAGACTCCAGGTTAGGCAAAGGTAAGAGCCTCGGGCCTCCTCAGTTATTTCTTGTGCATGGACACAAAGCTGGACATGGGCACAGTCCCACATATGCCCGTGGCCTTTCAGACTTTAGGAATGTGTGAGAGCATTGCAAAGTCATCTGTGAACATCTTTATCCACAGCTTTTCATTAATTTATTTAACCTATTGTTTTTCCCAACCATTATTTACCTCCTCAGGTAGTGATAATATTAAACTATTGTCTCAGATAATCCTTGAAAATGCATCACGCAAATGTTTGTTTTCTTCAGATAAGCTTCGAGTCAAATAGAATGAAGACAACTTTGTAAGAGGGACATGGAGACCACCAGACAGGTCGAACAATGACCGTTCCTTGGGAACAGAGGTTTGAATGATCTCCAGACTCATTCAGCTCCCACAGGGGATGCCAGGCAGCTAATTTCGCTGTGCTGCTGGCTGCTGTTTCACAACCCATAGAATCAGGACCTGGACTTGATTACTAGTCAAGTCTACCCACAGGCCACACCTAGTGGTTAGGCAAGACTAAGAAATGGGACTGAGTTTTGCCACAACCCTTGCATTTATTTTAGGTATCTTGTGAAAGAGGTTTCTTGGCCCTGGCTATGTCAATGTTTTGTATCTGCCAAGGTGCGTGTCAACGGTATAAAACCAAACTGTGCCTGGTAATGAAGTTTTGATAATAGAGCCAAACAATTTTTAAGGCGTTCTCTGAGACTATTTCATTTTAAAAGTTTAAAAAAATTGAATAATGACTTATCCATTCGTTTGTTTCTAGTACCTTGAAATAAAATTTAACTAACCTGTTTATTTATTCATTCATTTGTAATATTTTATTTATTTATTTATTTATTCATTGTTATTTGAATGCAGGTGTCTCTGTTTTCCCCCACTGCTCCCCCCTGCCCCACCCACCCCCACCTCCCACCCTCCATCCTTCCCCGCTTTGGCTTTGTCCATGGGTCCTTTATACACACTCCTTCACTACCCTTTCCTTTCTTTCCTCAGTTATCCCCCTCCGCCCTTCCCTCTGGTTACTGTCAGTTTGTTCTTAAAGCCCTGGCTGGTGTGGCTCAGCGGATTAATCATTTATACAATTTTTAATTTAAACTTTTAAAATTATATCCTGTGACCTTAATAAATCACTTATGAGACTTAGAATTATTTTGTTTTGTTTTTGGTAGATTCTAGTAGAGTTCATTGTAAATATGTTTAACAGGATAGCAACCCTACCTTCTGTTTTATTGATGTTTTCCCAAATGGATATGCTTTAAGTGGTATCATAGATTACCTCAGCTCCAAGATTGAAAATATAATCTAACTCTTTGCTAATTATATTTTAATAAACTTCTCAGTTGGGAGAAATCACATTCATAAACAATTTTCTTAGAGATTTATAAATTACTTTTGGTAAAACCCCAATCTGTGTTTTTCAATGTGTTGTCCTGGACCACAAGTATCAGATTTACCTTCTTATTTAAAAATCATGGATTACAAGTCAAATCTACTTAGCAGAAATGTGATTAAAAGTTTTTTTAAATTAATTTTTTGTCTTGGTTTTTTATTGTTGTTCAAGTACAGTTGTCTCCATTAAAACTTTTAAGAGAAGAATTTGCACCTTAATCACTGTCTGTATGACTTTAACTTTAAAACTACTGATAAGGATTTTCGAAACCTTGCTATTAAATTATGCTGACCAAAACACATGGAACATACAAAATGCTTTCTAATTGTGCAGTTGAACTAACTAACTGAGGGACATTATCACTGTACATGAACAACTTGAATCTGTATGCTATGAAAATCTGGTTGAACATGTCATACAAAATCACTACATATTTTCTTTATCAAGAAAGTGTCCAGGATTGACTTTCTCAGGCCAATCAGGTAAAATTTTTTGAAAAGTGTTAAAAAAACCGGTGATATTTAATTTAGTTACATGTGCAATTTAAATTACTGATATGTAAGAGAAATGAATCACACATAAACTGTCACCAAACAAAGGGAAAGAAAGTTTTATAAATTCACCACAAACAAAAGAGCACAGAGAGAAAGTCAGTGGAAAAGGGAAATGTGGAAGAATTTGTCGTGTGTTATTTTGCCCTTCCTTGGCAGGCTGATTTGCTGAAAACTATCAAGAAGAGCAGTTTTCCCTGGAGGAAACTGACTCAGTTATAATGGAAAGTAATTTCAGTTATTTATAGGTTCCAGAGAAGCCTTGTGAACGCAATACTGCCTTGTTTATCTCTGGGCAATGGAGTTGTTTCTCCTTCTGCGGCACTTTCCTCTTGCTTCAGCTAGAATTGCCCCATTTCCCTCTTTATGATTTCTCAGTGTGCTGGTATATTAATTTTATGAAGAAGTTATGAATTTTGAAACTTGTTCATCAAGCTCACATACCAGTTACAAGTTTTGAAAGTTGTAACTGAGTATAATTCTCTTTGTGTTTTGGCTGCCAGAAAGCTACAAGCTGATTTTGCCATCCAAATTTAAAAACTACTGAATTTCATTGCACACATTTCTAAGTTCAGGCTCTCATTGATTTAATAGTACTCCATGGCTTCTACCCTGCTCATCCCTGTTTCCATACTACAAGTGTTTGTGTAATCTACCACAAATCCTTTTGAAAATATGTGAAATTGTTTTAATGTTTGGTTTCCGAGCTGAAAATTTGTTATAATTAATATTTCCTCTCTAGTGTGGTTTTTCCTCAGCTAGACCCAATATATGACACTAAATACCTTGGCTTCCCTATGTGCTTAATTCTGAGTACCTGAGATAACCGCGATGAACATATCTATAAGTCTCTATTTTTTGATAATAAAAAATCTCTGAAGTAGAGAAACATAGGAACCATTAAAATGCAGGTCATACTTATAGAGCAATCATATTGAAATTAAACAGAATACACACTCTTAGTGATCATTTTAAATTTTTCATTATTCCTTAGTGTTATCCACCTATTGCAAGCCCAGTCTTAAGCAAAAGCTTTGATTAAAAATTCTCCAACATACTTTGAAAACCAAAAATGTAATCCAAATTCATCCCCAAGGCTTACAATTTGCTTTGGAGATTGAGGAGAGCTTGCCAGCACATTTTTATAACTTCTCATGCATTAGTATGGGATATTTCAATTCGAAAAATGACATATTCCTTTCATTGTTTGGTACTAAAATATTTCCCTGCATGTTTTAGTAATCATTTTTTTCTCTCTCTTTTTCACAGTACCTGCAACAGGGGAGAAAAAAAGTACATAGAAATAATCCTTTTGCTGACCAAATCAGATCATTTTTTATTTAGATCTCTCTGGTAAAATGACATGAATGTGTATTATAACAGGAAGACGGAAGAATTTTCCCCCAGACCAAACATATTGTATTTGACCAAGTATCTCTTGTTAACCGATATTCATGTTTAGCAAAAGGGAAGCAATCGGATCCCAGTGTTTTTAAGGGAATGAGGTCTGTAAATACAACTCACCCTGAGGAGGATGCCCCAGGTTTCCCAGAACGCCTTGCAGCTCCTTTGTGAGAAGAAGGGCCCTGGCAAACCTGTTGCTTCGTGAGGCTTTCCACTGTTGTCTGCCTTCAAAGTCCTGTTGTGCATTTTATTTTTACATGCCGTCAAAAGGCTCAACAATGACTATTAAGGCAGAATTATTATTCATGATGTAACCCAAACAAGTTTGCCAAACTGGTCACCACATGGAGTTACACGTATTACTTGGCTTGGATTTTCACATGGAATTTGAGTTATTCACTGTACTCTCACGCTTAGGGCCTATTTCATGTGTTGACGGCATCCACTTCGGAGAGAACAACTGGCAATGCAAATTTGCACTGCATCTTCCTGACAGTTCCATCTTATGCTACATTAGTTTGATGTGATTTTGGTCATATTTAAAGATATTTTATCAGCTTTGAAAAAAATTAAATGGTTTAATTTTGCTTACTAGCCTTTAATTCCACCATTCCATTTTATTGTGTAAATGAAGTCTTGACGTGAAGAGTAACAAGTAAATGACCTAATGTTACTCGCCTGGATGATAGCAGTTACAGGACTAAAAACAGCTTTCCTTTATTAACAAAGAGAGGGGCTAAATTTATAAAAGGGAAATAAAACGCACTCATTTGAGGTGGGGGATTCTAACCAAGAGACAAGGATTCAGGTAGCAACCAGAAGTGTACCCTGGAGAGAACAAAGAAAGGCAGGCTTTCTGAAGTGTCAGATGGCCTGTGCAGTCTTCAGTCTGGTCCTCTGAAATAAACTAAGGCATACGGTCTGATTGTCCAGGAGGGGAGGAGGTAAGGTTTTCAGGCCACCTGAAGTGTTTGCAGAGAAATGTGCTGCTGTGATCTATCTCTACAATGAGCATGTCCCGAACCAAGGCCAGCGTAAATTATCTAGCCAGTAATCAGTTTACCAGGTAATTCATGATTCTCCTTGACTATGATTTAGATTACGAGTTTACACCTTTTTTCAAAATGTACTGTACTTACTAAAATGTTGAGTTTGCATCATTCAGTAGGAAAAAAAGCTAAGGATCCAGAACAAAAACTTCCTGTGTTAAACGACTCTGTTCTGAGAATGACTTCATCTGTAAAATAAGATATTGAAAACTGTTGTGAATATTTTTGCTACAGCAGGTGTAAGTGATTAAAGGAGTTCTAGGAAGGGATTATACAACTTTTAGTAATTATTTATGATAAACCTTACTCTAACCACACGATCATCACACACAGTAGACTGCTGTGTTTAAAAAAGAAGTTAACAAGCTTCGTTTCTACCTGGCAGTATGAAAGGAAGAGTAGAACTACGTTTTATTAAGCATTGCATTTGTTTTCTACTACTGCAGAACAAATTACCATGAATCTAGTGGTTGGAAATGACAGGAAGTTTCTGCAGCACAGTCCCATATAGTTCAGAAGCTTTTGTGTGCCACTGGGGCCTTTGTTTAGCATCACAGAACTGGAGGCTTTGGAGGAACAGTCCACTTGTAAAGCTCATTTAGATCCTTAGCCAAATTCTGTTCATGAGATTCCAGGACTGAGATCTCCACTTCCCTGATGGCTGTCAACTGGAAGCCCCTAGCACCATCTCCACCCCCAAATCCTTGGCCCATGGCCTCTTCCATCTTCAGTCAGTGGGCGCATCAAAGTCTTCTGTATTTTGAATCTCTAATATTCTATTTTACTACCTGTTGGAGCAAATGCTGTTTTTAGAAGAGTTCACATACTTGAGTCAGAGCCACCTGGGTCATCCAATTATTTGTAGGTCAACTGGATATGCTCTTTATCGACATCCGGAAATCCCTTGAAAGTAGCCTTTCATTTCAGGTTTGGTTCCATAAACGAGTACCAGGAAATATAAGAGGTGTGCTCCATCTTCAGAATTCAGCCTTCCCTAAATATGTACTACCTGAAAGACTATTAAATACATATATCAACACCTAAAAATAAAGACCGAAGTAAACTTTATCAGCGCCTTTAGTGTATGAGAAAATTGAGTCTTTTAATTAATTACTTATTTTATTTATTTATTTTTGTCTCAGATTAGTCCATTTAACTGAAGCTGAATTTAATCCCAGGGGTGTCTGTGTATATGTCCCATAAATCATGAGGCTCCAAGTTAAATCAAATTGCAGGTATTTGCAAATAAACATAAATATTTAAGAAGAAATAAATATGGGTATATAAAGAATAAACCTTTTTTTAAAGATTTTATTTTATTTATTTTTAGAGAGAGGGGAAGGAGATAGAGAGGGAGAGAAACAGCAATGTGTGGTTGCCTCTCACGTGGCCCCCACTGGGGATCTGGCCTGCAACCCAAGCATGTGCCCCAACTGGGAATCGAACCAGGACCGCTTGGTTCCCAGCCTGTGTTCAATTCACTGAGCTACACCAGCCAGGCAAGAATAAAAATCTTTACTAAGCTGCAGGGTATGTCTATATTAAAATGCTTAATTCTAATAAGTGTTTTATAATAGAAAAACGAAGTAACACAAAAGCCTAAAGACATTGTATTTTTTTGCTCAGCTCTTTCCATTGTCTGCCAGTTTTTTAGCTTGATAGTGTTTGTTCAAATGCTAAAGCCTTGCATCTTAGTGTTTCACTTCTTAATTGTGGTTCCTCTCCATGGATTTTATGTTATACAGGGCTAGTTTCAATTTACTGGTTTGTCACATTTTCAGATTTCAAGTACCCAGTCAGTTTTGAAGGATTAGAAGTATAAGCTTCTTAATGTGTTGGTTCCTGAGAAAAGGTTTCATTAGAAGGAAGCTGGAAAGATTACTTTAAATTGTTTTTACAGTATAGATCTTTAAGTTTTTGTCATGTATATAACAAGTTTTTATTTCCTTCCTTAAGTGTTTACTATCTGTTTATAAACACCATTTAACATATTAAAAAAACAAAAAATCACTTGAAATATTTTAACATTTGATCCTTTCTGCTTACTAATACCACATTTAATTGGCAAGTTCATATAAGTATATAAATACATGAACCAGAGTGGGAAGCAGGGAGGGCAAAATTACTAGCCCTAAATAGATCTATAAATTTAGTGTTTAGTAGATTTTGTTGACTTTGTTTGTTCAGAAATTTATCTTGCCATGTATGTGATAGATCATTATTTTATATTGTGTTTGTGACTCTTTTTAGTTGCCAGGTGTCTTTTTAAAGACTGAAAAAGGAACATGCCAGAAAAGTCATCAATTGTAACTCTAATTCAATGACTCTTATGGAATGTATACTGTTTGTAATTATCAACATAATCTAATGCATCACCCTAAAATGTATTGTTGGCAGTAAACCCCTGCTCCCATGCCAGGGAGCATAGTTTTTATACATACACGTTAATGAATGTGTGTATATGTGTGTATATGATGCATACATTTCTTCTTTCTTTAGAAATTTTACTTAATTGGAATAATGCAATACATAATCTATTTGGTTTGGGTTTTCACCTAGCATGTTGTTTTGAGAGCTGCCCGTGCTGTTAGGTGTATTTGTGGTTTTGTTGCTATAGGTAGTCAGCTCATTGAGAGTAGTGAACTGGGAAGCAAAGCCACATTTGCTTTACCAGGAAGCTACAGTTTCACATCCCAGGGGATTACAGAATTGCTCCACCAAGGGAATTAACACTCATCCCTTCCCTCCTTCAGTATTGGATTGTTGGGGTGCACAGAAGGAGATGCTGAAACAGAGGCCTGTCAGTCTAACTAGAGGGAAGACTTGTCAGAAACCTGTGAAAGCTTGGGAAGTAGGTTGGAGGTTTTGAAAAAAGCACCTGGTCCATCCATAACCCAAACTAATATAATCCCAGGGGATAAAAGAAGCTCATTCCTTCTCTCTCCCTCTCCCCCTTTGCTAGTGACCCACACTCTCCCCATTGGTTTGCATGCTCTCTCTCCCAGGGGCAAGAACTGGGACCCACAGCAGTTGGCACGGGCTCCAAAAGACTAAACTTGAATATGAAACAGAAACTCTGGACACTGGCTTTTGTTTTGCCCTTGCTAAGGGCATGGCTGGACTTTTTCCGAGGTGGGATGGGGAAAGGGAACACAAGGGCCTCCTTCCACACTAATGAACCATCTTGCCACACCACAGATTCCCATGAGTGGGTCGTTGGAATGCTTTCCTCAAGATCCTATGGAAGACCCTGATTTCCACCTACAACAGTTTCTTCCTTTTTATTCCAGAGTAGTATACCACTCTATCGATACACTATAGTCTGTTTACCCATTTACCAGCTGATGACTATTTAGATGTATCCAGTTTGTTTCTATAAACATTTGCTACAAGTCTTTGTGTAAACATACTTGTTAATTTTTCTTGGGTAAATATCTATGAGTACAATCCCGTATCATATGTAAGTATATATTTAACCTTAAGAAACTGTCAATCTGTTTTCCAGAGGGACTCCACATTTTACGATTCTACCAGCAATGTGTAGGGGTTTTGTTTTTGTTACATTCTTACCAGCACTTGGCATTCACAGTCTCTGGATTATAGGCCTTCTTGTGAAGAGATAGTTCTATCTCATTTTGATTTTGATATGTATATCTTTTATGTCTAATGATGTTGAACATCTTTTCATGTAAAGAGACCTTTGTGTACTTTCTTTCTTGAAATATCTACCCAAAATTTTGCCTACATTTTATTTGGCTTGTCTTTTCTCTTATTATCCAGGCGGACCCAACCTAATCACAAGAGCCCTTATCAGAGAGAGACAGGAAAGTCAGTGAACAAAGGTGTGCTGGACGGAGTAGGCGTGTGAGTGATTCCATTGCGGAAAGGGCGCTGAGAGCAAAAGAAGGCGGGCTGGCCCTACCAGCTGTTTGGTCCTCAGCATTGTTTCCAAACAGTGGCCACAGATCATTTGCATCAAAATCACTTGCAATTCTTGTTTTAAAATGAACTGAGATCCAATGTTAAGCTGCATCAGGAGGTTTGGTGAGGAATTCAAATTATACTATTTAAAGGCACACCTTATGATTGTCCTGCATACTTAAGGTGTTCCTACTCTTCTTCAGAAAGCTCATTCCTAATAAGATTCTACCTCCAGCATAGACCTCAGCTTCCAGCCAATTTTGTACCATTATACTGATCCCAGAAGCCAGAAATTGGGCCTCATCCAATAGCTGTTCTCTCTCAGATCTTAGACATTCTATAGTAGTGTTTTATTTTATTTTCTATTTTTGTATGTATGACAGGGTATTAATTTGACATTGTTATAGCTGATGTTAACATCTAAAGTCAGGATTTCATTGTGAATACTGACTACAAAGAATTCCAAGGGAAAAAGAAAAATGTGAATTTTATTTTCCTCAAAGTATCTATTCCCTACAAGTCAGAAGGTGGAGATTCAGCTTCATAGTTCATGATCTTATGAAATATTTAACCAAAGTAGCAGGTGCAATTTTGTTTAAATTTTAAAGACTTCTTATGTGTCTGGTCCTTTTTCCTAAGTTTTGAATGTAAGTTCTGAACCTGCGTCTCCTGTGTGAGAATTTTAGCGGCTGCTCCTTGAATGGAATGTTTGGAAAAGGAAGAGCAGGTAGGTCACATGCATACTGGTCGAAGACTGAGTCCATAAATAGGGTCAATAAAAGAAGAAGCAACGTAAATGTACGTTCATTAAAATTATTACTTTTCAAATTCAGTGATAAATGTAATAAGTGAGAAGACATGAAAATAAAATAAGTCTGTATTGCTTAGGATTAAGCTTGCTTTTAAATGATCATCAAAATGTCCACATTTTAAGCAGCATAGAGGTTTTTGTAACAAAGAAAACTCTGAAAGTAGATGATCTAGGGAAGGTGGGGTGTGGCATCTTGTTTTTATCACTCATTTCCAAGGTTTTTCCACTTGGAATTTCATGAAAGCTTTTTGAAAGTTAACTATTAAGTCTACATTTCAGCTATCAGGAGGAGAAAGAGATAAAAAAAAAAAAAAAAACCTCATTTTTCCCCCTTTAAGAACAAGTTTTACTCACCACTTCCACTAAAATTTATTTGACCAAAACTTATTCAGAGAGTTGAGTTTTAAAAATGTGGGCTTCCCCACCTCAATATGTGGTCATTATCCACAAAATATTCAAATTTAAAAGGATAAAGAAAAATGAAAATTGTAATATAACTATGAGTTTCTATGGAAATTGAGTTATTTAAATTTGTGTATATGCACACACACACACACACATGAAATTTGCATTTTATAAAACATCCTAACATTGGCAGTGCACTTTAATATTTGGCTCATTTTATTATTTAACTTTTAATTCAGAATAGGATTTTCAAATTTCTTATTTTTAAATGTAACACAGATGTGGTTATAAAACTCCAACAAGAGTAAATTGGTTTCCTTTTCAACCTGCATTGCTAACTCAGCTACAATGTTTTCAAAATGCCAATTATGTCCTGTGTGAAGTAGTTACTCCCCAGAGTTCCTAGTAGTTATCTTCATAAAAATCAAAATGGTTTGCATTCTTTGAATTAGAGTCACTCCTTCATCCTGTGTGCCTTAGAATTCCTAAGGCAATCATCTTCAAAGTTTTTTTTCTCAGCTGGATGGATTGTCTGCACCACATTTCACAGAGCCTGTGCTTATTCATTCTACATGGACCTAACAAAGTTCCTTCTGCAATTACCCAGCAGATAGCCTGAAGTCAGGCGGTGGCTTTCTAGTTTAAACCAACTGAAAGTTGAATTTTCATTTAACAACACATCACATAGTTGCAACCTAATCTGAAACCAACAATATTGTAACCAAAAGAAAGAAATAAATCATCTTGTAAAGAAACTGGCAGAATTTTTCTTATTTTTCCAATATGATAGAAATAGTGGTCATAATATATCATTAAGTGAAATAATTACAATGAAATATTAATCTCTTGGTTTTGGGTGGAGGTCTTTTTGAAAGAATATCTAATATTTTACCAATTTATTAATAAAACCACCTCTAGTACCTCAATGTTAATAAAATTGGTTTCAATCAAAGGCTATTTGTATGTTCTTAATACAAAACAGCAAAAGTAACAAGTACATTTAAAATGAATACACTTTTGATACAAAAGCATATCTATAAATTTAAAATACTCTCCAGTTTAAAACATACTAGTTCAATGCATTTTTAATGTGACAAAAATACAAGAACCATTCTTATGCATATCCAACACATTAACTGGACGATCAATGGTTGCTAAATAAAAAACAAATTACCAGGCAGCATATTAAAATTCATAATTTTTCCATAATAAGTTCTCTAAAGTGATGGCATTTTATGAATTTTAATCTAAACACAATTTACATTTAATTTTGTCAAAAACTAAAGTTTGTATTTGACTTTCATAATTAATTGTCATACATACTAATTTCACATCATTTAAATGATTTGCTTTGAATGTACAATAGGCAGCCACAAACACTTTTAAAACTATAAGTATTTATACAGTGTTTTTATGTCACCTCAGTTTTAGGAAATATAGTAAATAATCAATATGTAACAGATCGATGTTTTACCTTTTCTAGTTTGTCCAACCCTTTGCCTTTTTTGAGAACTTAAACCAGATTGAATAACGGGATGGGACCTTGGTGGATATCGCTGGCACGTAAGCACTACGGTGCTTATATAATCACTGTCTCAATAGAAGGACGTGTTGGAGACTGTTGCAATCACAGCAAAGCAGCCAGTAGGAACAACACAAATGTCAGGAAGAGGTGACCCAACTCCAGAACTGGGGCTGTGTTTTCTGTGCAATTTTATTCTGCTTATCTCTTCAGAAAGTTTCTTGTATAATATTGTAGAAAGGAACCCATGGAGAGATCTCGATTATTCAGTAGTAATTTTCGAAGATCTTTGGATTGCGTTGGGAGAGGGGCCGTCTGTAGTTGAGCCCAGGCTGCTCAGGGGCTGAGGCCACCCAGAGAATGCTGCCTGAAACCAGCATTGGCGCAGGAGGTAGCCCTGAGGTAGAGACTCAAGGAATCAGACAGTCAAGATTTTGGGGGTGGAGATAGTGCTTTTTTAGAAAAAAAATAAATAAACTTTGGATTAAGAATACTGGGAATATTGAACGGGTCTCTTTCTAGGACACCAAGCCAACACCCATCTTTTTTGTGGTATTTGCCTGAAGAGAAAACTGTAAAAGAAAAGAATAATGGTGGGAAGGAAACTAGGCCTGAATCAAACTACGTAATTTACAGGGAAACTGAAAGAGAGAAGGTGATTCATGATGATCAGAAACAATATTGTGGAGAAGCCGGGCGATAGTGGATGAAAGCAGCCGAGTCAGGGGCCACATGGAACTGGCGAAGCCCTTAGACCTCAGACCACTACTGGTAGCAATACATGTGACACCCTGGTGTAACCCTGAATGTCCCAAGGAAGGCTGTGGCTGTTGCGAAAAATAATAAACTTGGTGGCGATGGAGTGCTCAGACATGGCGGGGCTGATGCTGTAGATCTTCTCTGTGTAACACACTTCATCATCTGCCAGATCTCAGCCCATTATTCTCCAGACTATCCGGGGGTAAAATGGAATCAAGTTCTCCATACATGCTCTGTGCTGATAAATAACAGCCCAATCCAGAGGCATTATATGTAACTTTCAACAGGTGGTGAGGGCAGGTAAATTAAAATAGTCATCTCTGAACGTAGAGATCCTTGGCAAGACCACAAAAGGAAGATTGGTAAACATCTGGGAAGGTGCAGCTACTGGGAAGCTGGGTTCTCTTTCTCCATGAACAGGACTGGGAGTTTTAAATGGGAACAGCAGCTAACAGGCCTCTTGTGGGCGGAAATTACAGGATTCTTAGTAATTTAATGTTCGAATTGCCTTTAAGGGCATCACTGATTAAAGGCATTGCATTCATGAGTTTTAAATAAATGACACTTGTCAATATGCATGTGCAATTAATGTTTTATATAAAATACTATTTATAAACATATAAATAAAATAAATTAGTGTCTTGGGTTTTTAATTCAAATTGAATGTTGAAAAGGTAGAAAGCCAGTGTTCTTACCGTTAGATTTAAGAAGCGCATTTTAGTCACACAGAAATCATCTTCCCTTTGTAGGGCGTTGAGTTTCAGGCACCTCCTGTCATCCATACTCTCGTCCCCGTGTCCCCCCGGCACCTTCTTCTTCCTGACTCCATGTCACACACATTTACCAATTCCCGAGATTCTTTCACCCTGACTTCTTGAATTCATTTTTACTGATTTGCAAAACTCCCTATATCTCTATATCTTCATTTCATGTTTTCAATAGTCTCCTTGACTTGCCCTAATAAAACCCTGCTCTCCCCTAAGGCACCTGTTACCTCACACAATTTTTTCTCTCTCTCCACAACCTCATCCTCTTCATTTTTATGCTCTATTCTGTATCATGCACTTACTCTACTCTCTAATTCCAGACTCAGTCATCACTAACCACAGCAATGCCAATGCAATCTCAGTTTCAAGGATCTCTTTCTCAAATGCCATCTTCTTCCACAAAAAGCCAGATAATATGTAGTATTTACAAAATAGAAAGCACAGCAAAATCTTGAAGTAAAGCAAATCTCCTAAGTGTGAACTCTGAATCAAAGTTCCAACATGGCCCATCCAAATAAAAAGTATTAAAAATTTATGCAAAGTCCTCCTCAAAAATCTTATTTCAAATTTAGTGACAAGCTTCACATGAAAGTTTCTAAAGAAATTATCTCATAGAAGACAAGAGTGCATGCTCAAACACAGTCTCACCTCTTTGTCCTGCGTAATTTAAGGTAGGATATAGAGTGTCTAGGAAACAGGATGTGAAAATCGCTTCAGTGATTTTTCATGTCTTATCAGAATTTGTAGTTACAGACAAACCTTGGATCTCGAATGTCTCTTATTTTGAAAAATTTGCTTCTCAACCAAGTTGTTCACAGAAAAAAAATGTCTTGGTTGTTGAACAAAACTTCCTGTATTGAAGACCCAACAACCCTTTCATGCCGATACCTGTATGATCAGCCACGCATCACTCAGGTGACATACAAAGGAGAGAATGTGCACGTATGGGTCAGTTTACTGCTAAACCTCATGTTGTTAGCAACTCAGGAGATCATGCTGTGAATCTTTTCATGTTCTTGCTTTGGTTGCTGCTTATTATTATTAAGTGCATACAGTAAGTCACCATGGGTCCTAAGAAGTTTGGTGATAGAAACGTGAAAAGGAAAGTTGTGAGAAAGATGGAGCTTAAAAAGAAATAACTGTGAAGTATGACAGAGATGTTCGCATGTCTGATCTGGCTACTACGTGTGGCTTGGAGAACGATGGCTGGCGCAATTTTCCAACAAAAAGAGGCCATCAAGAATGCTGATGTGACCAAGGGTGGGAAAGGGCTCACAGAACAGCGCTCACAGGCAAGTGAAGAGCTAGAAAAAATGTACTGGTTTGGATAAACAAAGCACAGTTACCTGGTGATAGTATTTGGAGGCAATGACGTGTGAAAAAGCGAAGATGCTGCCTGTTGACCTCCTGAAAGACCTGTGGTAGGAGTGCTGAAAATAGTTTGTTTAAGGCTGATACATTTAAGAAATGAAGAGGCATTCAGAGTGTAGTGAGGCATGTGGAGGCTGCCGGTTCTAACAAAGTAGCTGCTGATAATTTAGTGGCAGAGTTTCAAGAGTATGTAGGGCCCAGGGGATTTGCTCCTCAGCAAGTGTTTAATTATGATGAGACAGGCCTCTTGTGGACGAAAATGCCAAAGAGGATCTGCATCACCCAGGAGGAGACCCTATTGCCAGGACACAGCCAATGAAGGGCAAGCTGATGTTAGTGCTGTATGGGAATGTGAAGGGGGGCTTGACTTTGAAACCGCCACCCGTCTACCATTCTGAAAACCAAGCTGAACGTGATGTGGAGGTCTAAGAGCAAAGCTTGGGTAAGCAGGTAATTTTTTACTAAGAAGTGTTTGCCATGTGTATGAAGAAATTCCTCTGGGAAAACAGTTAGAGGCAATGCTCCCACCAGCCTTCCAGGCTTGGAGGCCAAGTCAGTGGATTACAGCTTCATCGCTGTTTGGTTCTTACCACTGAACACACCTCCACTCACCCAGCCCATTGGACCAGCAGGACACTTCTGATTTTAAGAAACTCTACACAAAGGCACTGCTTCAGAGGTGTTCCGAGGTGACATTTTAATATCCTCACTTGTTTAAGGCTCATAAAAAGCACACGGTGGAGGGAGGGGAGTGTCTTCTAGGACCTGGAAGATCTTGGGGCCTGAGTCTGTTCCTCAAAGACTTGGAGGACTTTGAGCATGAACCTATGTCTATTGTGGGCATACTGTATCTCTGGGCAGGTGCACTGGCTTGGAGGTGGATGATGATGATGTGGAGGAGTTGGTGGAGGACCCGTGAAGGATTCCAAGACCTTCAAAGGGAGCAACACCAGATGGCAGCTGAGGAGCTCTTTCCAGAGGAGGAGAAGGGAAAGGGGGACATTCTGGCTTCGCTAATCAAGGAAATGCTTGGGAAATGGGGAGAAATGCAAAGTTTTATTGTGAAATAGCACCCTGACAAAGAAGTAGCAAAGTGTGCGATAAACTTGCTCAATGATAATGCAATGTTTCACTTCAAGAAAATGTTGAAATGCAGGCAAAACCAAACATCATTGGATAGGTTTTTACTGAGATGCCCTGCAAGCCTGAAATGAGTTGTAGTGAAGCAAAGACACAAGAGAGAAAGAACCGCTAAGAACAGCTACCTGACATTTTTACGGAAGGGGCTCCCTTTCCACGCAATAATCTCTCTCCTTCCTTCCATCCTTCCTCTCCATGTTCAATCATCAGTAGTTCTCAAAATAAAGATAAGTTGTAGTGTGTACAAAAATTCCATTTTTTACTGTACAGTTCATTTCATTTTTGTTAAATTTTCATTTACGTTTCATGCCTTTTCCTTTTTAACGTGTTTATTTATGGATTCAACGGTACATTAGGCATGCACTGTATGTAAGGAAGGTATAAATGGAGAATCATTTGGGGATCTAGAATGGATTAATTCAATTCACATTATTTCTAATGGGAAAAAAATGATTCCGTTTTCAAACAAATCACTTCTTGAACTGCCTTCTGGAACGAATTAAGTTTGAGAACCAAGGTTCCATTCTAAACACTCAATGATGAATCCACACTGGTAATTGGATTGAAAGCATAAGTTCTAACATTATAAATATTTGCTGTCCACTGTAAATATGAAATATAGTGTGAGTTAACCAATGAGGCTCACTTTCCTTCACAGTTTTATTGACATATATATTTACATATCATAAATTTTTCACTTATTTTAATGTACAATTTAATGAACTACTGAAAATAGCATCTTAAATTTGTGCCATTAAACTTTTAGAGAATAGCTTAACACAGTATACTTATTTACAGGAAAAATAGAACAATGATTTAATTGTACAAGTAACATTTTCTTTCTCTGAAATAAAAACTGAAGCCATCCTGATGCATTTTATAACTTGGCACTGTAGTTTCTTATTATTTGAGGGACCTTGAGGAGAATTCTAAATTGTTTTACCTACCAGTTAGATAAGCAACAGTTTATGATTTTACTTTCTGACTGGGAGCCTGGAATCCTGTTATGGTATATTGTTTGTGAGTGTAGAGCTATCTGTTTTAAATACCAGAAAAACAAATGCTACGTTAAATTTGTATTATAAAACTTGGAAAGCTAAATAAAATTTCTTGCTTGGATGAAAATTATCTCACTAGAAAACAATGATAGGTCAGAGTAAAGAAAGCCAGCGAGCAATTACACACTAAGAGTTTATACAGATGTTTTCAAGATAAAATGTAGGCTACCTATATTGTAATGAAATGTTATGTTAGGATTTGTCTGTGTGCGTGTGTGTGTTGATCTTCTAAGGAAGGATGAATAAACAAACTATTCTTGCATCAAAGTTAAATGGGAATGTGTAGAGGGTAGGATATAGCTAATTCACTCTTTCTGAAATTAAAAAAATATATATTTTGAATATTATATATTCAAGGTTAATCTGAAGCTTCAATTAGTGTATGATTGAAATTCACTGTGAAGTTTAACATTGCGTTTCCCCAAGTCCCAAGGAAGTGTGAGTTATTAAAAAAAAAAAAAAAACACTGAGAAGAGAACCTCAAAAAATCAAAGTATACCTATAAATTCTCAATCTTTATAGCAGTATGACTATGTTTCTTATGAATAATAGAGCTGATACTCATAAAATCATAGGACATGCCATTTCACAAATTAAATAATTTATTTTATAGTATTTTATTTATTTGTTTTTATCATCATCTGAGGATTTTTTCATTGCTTTTAGAAAAAGTGGAAGGGGAAGAAGAAGGAAGAGAGACAGAGAAACACTAATGTGAGAGAGAAACACTGATTGGTTGCCCCCAGTATGCGTCCAGACCAGGGTTTGACCTACCATCTATGTATGCACCCTGGCTAGGAATCAAACCTGTAACTCTTCAGTCAGAGGATGATGCTCCCACCAACTGAGCTACGCTGGTTAGAGCTATTTACTTCATAGTATATTTAGAAGTTATTTTACAAATTAATTACATGGATTATCACAGTTTGATGTTTTGGTAGTAATAAAAATGATTTTAGTTACTATAAAGTAATGGCGTAGACATAGCTTTTCATAGACTCAAGTCTAATGGCATGTATTCATTTTTCTATAAGGATATCTGCTTTGATTAGCAGACATTTGGTCCTATAGAAACTGTCCATGGAGACATTTGGTACATGCCAACCCATCTACCTAACCCCACATGCCTTCATGAGCTAGCCTACTGAATCAAGAAGCATTATTATTGGCATTATAGCTACAATAAAATTATTGGACCAATAAAATGTGAGAGTATCATCTATATATTAATCCTGCATATCGAAAGTGTGTAAATACACTTTGTGGGTTATTTGAATCCATTTTCTAAGCATGGAGGTTTATGATGACAAAATTCCAAAGACTTTTTGGCACGGACCACATGTCTCACCATGGTTATTTTGTACAAAACCAAATATTGTGCAAGGCTTATATGTATTGTAAAAAATATGTTGAAGCTTATTTCTTACTCTAATTATAAATAACTCTGTAAATGATTTTTGCATTTAATGATAAAAATATAAATCATAATTATACTTGAACATATATTTAAAATGTGTTTCTGTTTTTCATTATCACGATTGAGTAGAGAGAGCAAACACTGAATTTTATGTAGTCTACTGTATTTTCATCTAGTGTCTATTCATCATCTTTAAGAGCTATATCTATGATTCAAAGAACTAAAACGAGTTTAAATATTTTACTAATAATTTTAGAAAGACCTCCAAAATTACAAGTTGAATTAAATATCAACTTCTAAAAAACATGTTAAAATTAAAGGGTTATAGCCCTGGCTGGTGTAGCTCAATGGATTGAGCACGGGCTGGGAACCAGAGGGTCCCAGTTCGATTCCCAGTCAGGGCACATGCCTGGGTTGCAGGCCAGGTCCCTGTGAGGTCCATGTGAGAGGCAACCATACATTGCTGTTTCTCTCCCTCTCTGTCTCCCTCCCTTCCCCTCTCTCTAAATAAATAAATAAAATCTTTTAAAAAAATCAACATATAAAAAAAATAAAGGATTATAAATTATCTCGGCTATTCCATGCCCATCTACCAGTTTGATGATACACTGGGAGTACTAACTCAACATAAAGTTAAACTCGCAAATAAGATTTACGGAAACAATGTTTATAGTATTGGAGCTGCGGTGGCGGGGGGCAGGGGGGCAGGGGGGCGGGGGAGCGGGATATGCTTAAATTAAGACCAGAGGGATCAAGTGGAAACTTCATTGTCCCACTCTGTAGGAATTGTTAAGTTGACTGTTGCTGAACTTCAAGGGAAAATGCAGGAACTTAAAACTAGCAACAGTGGCTATCTGAAATCTTAGCTTTAATGAGTCAACAGCAGGGAGAGATTAACAGAACTGAAGAAGAGAGAGTCCTGTAGAGTCCGTTTTTACTGAAAGGAGCACAGACCTTCCGTTGAAGGAACTGGGTTACCCAGGAGTCACTTGGCAGGGAAAAGAAAAAAAAGGACAATAACTTTCCTGTCTTCTCATTCTTCGACTCCTGCTTAGAGTCCCCTTTGGCCAACTCCAATAAGAAGCCAGAGAACAAAACTGTCTACTAATGTAACCTGTATACATTGTCTCAGAACAGTGAGTAGGGTAGGCAAGGATACAGGGCACATCTGGAATGGCAAAAGGAAAACACTTTATTCACTTACCTACATAAAAGACAAGCCAGATGGTTCCTCTTTAGACAAATTCTAAATTTCATGGGAGTATTTAATTTTTGTTCAATTATAGTTTGCATTTGATATTAGTTTGCATTGGTTTCAGGTGTACAGCACAGTGGGTTGACAGTAATATACTTTACAAAGCGTTCCCACTGTTATTCCCAGTGCATACCTTGCACCATGCAATGTTGTTACAGGGTACAGCCAAGAAATGGGCCCAAACAAGGATTTGTAGTGTGGTCCAGAACTCAAGGTATCCAGGAAATATTAGAAATATGTATATAGAATGTCCTCACCCCCACAGATCTGAAATGGGTGGGGGATGGGGCATGGAGCAGGGCCATTCAGAGCTGTGTGGTATGGCAGCAGCTTCGCAGCTAGCCTCTGGCATGGTCATTTAACATATCTATAACCTTTAACTGGTTGTATAGATATGTTAAATAGCTGTGGCCATGCTTTGAGCCAGGGGGCTGGAGGAGACTTCCACCCAGGATGTAGCCAAGAGGCAACTCCCCCTAGACACAGTGCCTGCGTGAAAACTTGGAGATGGTTCGCTCTGGGCCATGGGGTCACCCCTGCCCACAGCTAACATGGCAGCCCAGAAAAGCTGGAGGAATATGAAGTGCTGGCAGATGTGGCCGACTGAAGGAGGAGTCGGAAATGGGGCTGCAGAGGAAGATTGGTGTGGGGGATTTAAACCCAGGCACAGCTGCCCTATCTCTCTCTTGGACCACGAGGCTTTGTAGGAGTGGGGACCCCTCAGCCTGAGAGACAGAGGCAGGACCATGTGGCTTTGGGTGCCTTCCTTGGCCATGCGGCCTAGGAAGCAGGAGAGACTTTCCCTAGAAGAAAAGGGGTGAAAGGACTCTTCCTGGTGGGCCATGAGAAGGTGCCACATAGTTTTGGATTAACATGGTTTTGGATTAACTGGAGATCTCAGTGGCGACACAGCTGATGGTGCCAGAACTGAGAATCTGCCTGAATCACGGACTTCTACTTCTTTTCCTGAGATACGGTACCCTGGACACGGGGCAGGGGGAGAAGGACTGTGTGCATTTGTGGGTATTCTAGAGAACGGGTATTCTAGAGAACTTTAGTATTTTAAAGGAGACCTTAAGTCATTACTCCAAGCATGTATAACTTATAAATAAATAATTATTTTCCTTTTCACAAGTCTCTGGCATTGAGAGACGTCTTTCCTTTGGCGGCGAGCATAATGAACCTGGAGCAGTGCAGGGTATGGTTGGATGCCCCGGCCCTTGCTCTGTAACAATGTTACTACCATATGAATGACTATATCCCCTGTGCTATATTTTACGGCCTTGTGACTATTTCATAACTAGCCACCTTTCAACTATTTTGTAACTAACAATTTGTATGCGTCTCTTTTTTTTTTAATATGGTGGAAGAGTGGCATTGTTTCACATTTTTTTATAAGATTTCATTTATTTATTTTTAGAGAGAGGAGAAGGGAGGGAGAAAGAGAGGGAGAAAGCAATGTATGGCTGCCTCTCACATGGCCATCACTGGGGACCTGGCCTGCAACCCAGGCATGTGGCCCAACTGGGAATCGAACGGGGACCCTTTGGTTCCCAGCCAGTGCTCAATCCACTGAGCTACACCAGCCGGCCCAATTTGTATGCATGTTAATCCCTTCATTTTTCATAGTTAACCCCACCAACCCCCCTCCACTCTGGTGACCATCAGTCTGATCTTTGCATCTGTGAGTCTGTTTCTATCATGAACGTATTTTAATGTAACAACAGAGTGTTTAGTGAGTTTATGTAATGTAAAGGTATAGTTCACAAATACATTTCTATTCCGATTCAATCACATTTAGGATACTATGGGGGAAAAATCACAGAAGAAACTACTACCACATTAATGGCATATTGGTAGTTTGAAAAAATATACTTCAACTAAGTATTTTTTTAAAGTTTGGCAGAAAATTAGGTTAATAATTTTAGTGAACCCACCTGTGAGAAGAGCATTAGCTATATCATGAAAGATATTAAAAGTAAAATCAATCAATTTATATGCCTAACTTTAAAAATAATTGACATTATCAGCAGGTTATAAAAATTAAAATAAGGTGTATAAACACAATTTCACTTTATGCAATGAATATACATGCTCAATATAAAACCACATTTACTTAATTTTTGTCATATTAAATAAAATGTTTTTCACATGATCCATTTAACTTTTAGAAACCATAGATTTTTCTTTACATTACAGAGTAAAAGAAAATAGAATATTTGTGCATTTTTGAGGTGTTTGCTGAGAATTAAAGAAACAGGTGTTTGGATTCAGCATTATCACTTAGAATTGCCTGTAATGGGAGGCATTGGTTTCTGTTCTCAGCCCTGTTAAGCACAGAACTTAATCTAGTCAACCCCGATTCTGCTATTCTCCTTCAAACGCAGCTACTTTCAGTAGCTTTTGGAAACATAGAACCTTTGACAAATTTTTCTTAAAGTAAACCTTTTTATGATCATGTCAAGAATCTGTTTGGTGAGAATATGTATGTGTTTTCTCAGACAAGGTTTCAGAACTCTGCTACCTGCTTCAAGAGCTAGCCATTAAATACAGGTTATGGATTTGTAAACTGCATTGGTTTTTTTTTGGCCAGAAATTCAGACATTATATAATGTGTTATGTAGAATTTGCATAAACTTATTTTGCCACTGTTTCAAGTATGCAGACTTTTGCCTGTTGTTTTTACATTTGGGCTCTTCAAATTGCACCATCATTACACGGTGGCTGCTCTTTCCTTTCTGACACTCTTCAGCATAAGAGGAAATTATTTGCATTTCTTCTACCAATGGGGAATTGAGTTCATTTATCCAGGAACTATGCTCTCAATTTCCAAAAGAAAATCAATAACCAATCATCTCCAGGTAAATATAAAATAAGTGAAAAATAAATTGAAAATAGAAAAAAAATGTTTTTGCATGTTAAAGTAAAATTCAATTTCTTGTATTTAACTTTCATATTTTGCCATACAGGTTGGAGAACAGGCCTGTGGAGTCCACTTTTACCTCCTGTTAACTTGTGTTTCAGCCCATCAGACACGTGGTGTTCAAAACCACGTAGAACATTATGCCATCTTCAGTGGTCAGTGTTCCCGTACTGAGCCCCGCGTCATACACACATACATTGTGTTAGTCTATCTACGTGCCGTGTCATCGAGAGCAACCCAGACTTCATTGCTAGAAAGTCACAGATGCTTCTATAACTGAGCAAGAATGGCATCTGCACTTTGGGTATTGTGTCGGAATGGAAGTTGAAGAAATTATGTCTCCATTAATTTAAAAATTACCTTTAATTATAGTAAATACAACATTTAAAAAAATCCAAACATCATTTAACATTTGTAGAATGTGCCATCTCTAGAGCTAATACAACATTTGAGAACTAAGTAGGCCTTCCTTGGGCTCCAATGTGTGTTTATGTGTTTTTGTTATATTTACTGTATTTTAGACTGAGTTATTTTGGAGTGTAATTTTAGATTGAATATTGAAATGCACTGTTTTATTTTTTTAATTTTTCATGTTCCTATTACAAGGATGAAAAATAGTAGATTCATAGTTATGAGTATGTGAAACAGTTTATACTTGTAATGCTATTCATTAATTATTGTATTATTTTCTTTCTTTTTTTAAGATTTTATTTATTTACCTTTAGAGAGAGGAGAAGGGAGGGAGAAAGAGAGGTAGAAACAGCAATGTATGGTTGCCTCTCACATGGCCCCCACTGGGGACCTGGCCTGCAACCCAGGTATGTGCCTGACTAGGAATTGAACCAGGACGGTCTGGTTCCCAGCCCACACTCAATCCACTGAGCTACACCAGCTAGGGCCTAATTATTGTATTATTTTCTATACAAACAACTGTAAAACTAGTTTGCACACCCCTGCATACTATTTGATTTGTCCACTAAATATTGATTTAAATACACATCTTCTAAATAGATTAAATTAAAAAGTTTAATTTCCACATGTGGAAATGGTAGAGGCAAGATTAGGTTACACTTACATTTCATCTTAAAAGTCCAGTGTAATGCTAATATTTGATATCATAATTAGATTATGACTCAAAAGCCTTTCAGACCTGGTGTTTTAACAACACTTAGGCTGAAATTTTCCAATTCAGGGCCATTATCTGTGTAAACATTATATGTATTTATTTTTTATTATCTTACAAGTATTAAGTACATTTTCACTAGTGATTTTAAATTGTGACAAGCTCTTCAAATTCTTTCAATCTGATAAAATAATTAAATTTTTCTGCACATCTCTTTTATAAAAGATGATCCAATATTCATTTTAATTTATTATGGCTTTACACTAAAATTTTAAATTTTTTATTTCAAAATCAGTATCTAACAAATGAAACAAATAAGAACATATCCCCAAGGTTAAAAAAAAAAAAACAGAAAACTACTTTTAAAAGATATTAAACACAAATTAAACACACTAACAGTTGTGTTCTGTACCTGTGGAGTAAGGACAACACATGATAAATTTAAATAAATCACGCATTGTGTATAGTAAACATTGTGTAAGTAGTGGAGGAATGAATCTGGTTTCTATAGATGACGTAGACTCATGCAATATTTCCAAAGCTCGTTCTTCCTTCTCATCATAAAATCCCAAGGCATTTCAGCCCTCCTCACAATGACTGAAGGTACACTAGATCTGTGATAGAAATTTTACTTTCTATAGGTTCTTCCCCAGCAATATTTACTCTTGCCAACCCAGCAGATGTTGGGAAAAGCTAGTGACTGGGGTGAAGTGGGGGGACTGTTCTGATGAAGAATTATCATCACAGAGTCTTAGGCAGTGTGGTTATTGCTCCTCCTATTCTTAGTATGTGGTATTAGCGGTTGCTTTCTCAAGAGAAAACAGTGCAAAATAAACAAGCAAACAAAATAAAAAGAAACTCATAGAAAGAGAGATCAGATAGTTTCCTGAGGGGAGGAGAGTTTGGGGGCTGAGTTAAAAATGTAAAGAGATCAGAACCACTACAGAGGACACATGACAGAACCAAGGGGGGGGAGGGAGGCAAGGTAGGGAGGTGGGGTTGGAGGGGGTGGGGGGAGGGGAGGGGAGAGGATACAGACAACTGTAATTGAAAAACAATAAAGTAATTATTACAAAAAATAAATTGAAAAAAAGAAGTACTAATTGGTGGTTACAAAGTAGTCACGAGGATGTAGAGTACATCGTAGGGAATATAGTCAACAATATTTTAATAACTGTGTATGGTCCCAGGTGAGAACTTGAAATATCAGGGGAACACTTTGTGAAGTGTTTCTAACCACTATGCTGCACACCTGAAACTAATACAAAATAATATTGCATGTAACCTGTATTGAATTTTTTTAAAGAGAGAGGATTTGATCGCTGTGTCATCCTTTCTAGTCTTTTCTGCTCTGTTTAGTATTTTCCCACAACAAGCATTAGTTAGTAGGGTGTGGATGATTAACAATGATCACAATGATGGCAACAATAAAGAAATAAATTGTACTTAAAAACAATTAAATAATTGCTATCCAATAAAAAAAGAAAACCAATATCACAGTCTTACAACAACAACAAAAAATAAACAAATTTTCTCTTTGAGAAGGAAAAGTATAAATCAGAAATATAAGCATCCCCTTTAGGAGAGATACAGTTCTAATGAAAGGAAAACTATGAGTTAGAACCTTGTTTAGCATTAATTAGTGTTAATATTAGTACATTAGATAGTATATATAAGTTATACATTATATGGGATACATTAATTGATTATGTAATACAATATGTTAATTATGGTATATATTTATATAGCATATTGACATGAATAAGTATTTTGTTTATTCAGGTCTTTCATTATAAATCTGTCCTGTATGCTGATAACAAAACTAAAATTAAATGCTTATTAACTCAAAGATTATGAATGCCTGTTTAATCAGATATAAAACTTTTTCATGTTCTACTATTTATCACAAACATCCAATTTTCATTAATAGCTTTTTCTTCCCTTTAATATGAAAAGGTAAGCATATCTGTGTTATCCAATTGTTTTATCATAAGGGCTTGTCTCTCTCCAACTGGAACGTATACCTCTATTCATTAAAAACATTTTGGTAATTATGAAAGTGATAAGCAATGATAATTTTTTAAATTGGAATAAAGCAGATATAAGATAATTTGTGAGACCTGTTTTGTTTATTAACCAAATATAACATAAATTGTTATTTAACCAGATATAACATATTTGCAAGATTCTCTAAGAATTTTATTATTATTTTTAAAATATTTCACATCTGAGTCCCTCTTCTGAAAACTGTATACTATAATAAAAATAAAAACCCTTAACATTTAGGTAAAATAAGTGTTTTAAACAGTTTTGACAAACAGAGCTCTGCCCGTTCTTAAAGGGCACCAGCCTGGTACTCTGCTGGACCCTATTTGATAATGCAGTGAGAAAGGGCCAGGGACCGCAAGAGTTCTCCACCCTTCACAGGGCAGTTTAATCTTGTGTCATGTGCTCTTTGCTACAGGACAGGATGCTGGATCACATGTTTTACCACTTCGTCTTAAGGCAGGAGCTATGTTATCACCATGATTTTTGTGTGTGTACCATCTATAAAACCATGCTTTGGCCATTAAAAGTATCCAATAAAGATTCCAGGTTTTTTTTTTTTTTTTTTTTTTGTAAAGCAGGATTTTTTTCTTTTTTAGTAATTAAATGGTGATGACAAGCAGAGGTCATTAGGAAAGTTGAAGCTATCTAAGCTCCTCTGTGATGACTGAATTAATCCCTGAAATTATTTTATTTTATTTAAATATTTTATTTATGTATTTATTTTTAGAGAGCTGGGAAAGGGAGGGAGAAAGAGAGGGAGAGAAACATCAGTGTGTGGCTGCCTCTTTCACGCTCCCTACTGGGGGTCTGGCCTGCAGCCCAGGCATGTGCCCTGCATGGGAATTGAACCAGTGACCTTTTGGTTCGCGAGCCTGCGCTCAATCCAGTGAGCTACAGCAGCCAGGGCATAATACCTGAAGTGATTTTAATTCAACACTTCCTGCAGTGAAGGAAAAGCAAACACCCTTGACTCTTCTTCACTTTCTAGTGGAAATGAGTCTTCAAACACTAAGGTATAATAATCATTTTGAAAATGTTTCATGTATCGGTAAAACAAGGATTTGTTTAGAAGTTACTATTACAACTGGTGTATTACATACATAGATCACTTATTCTTAAGTATGCATTTCTTTTATTATGATGTTCTTGGGAATCATGGTGTCATGAATTATTGATATTTTCAAAATAGTAAGTGTGCAATGAGCCTATGTTCCTTGTTTTGGGGGAAGTTTTTGTTAGTCACTGATGGAGGTATTTTTGTCCCTTCCGCAAGCCTTCTCTGCCTGGAATCCTCTTGGCAAGAAAGTGGCTCTGGTCCTTTTCTGTCTGTGTCCAGGGCACTCAAAAACAGGCTGAACACATACCTAATAGTTTAAATAGATAATTATTGAAAGGTCAAAGTTCCCAATTGTTATGCTGTGTGAGGACTGAAAATGAAGGTGATATGTAACAACCTCGGTTGAAAGAAAGGAAAATCTTAACCTCAAAATTTATGACTTTGAAGGATCATTCATTTGCATACTTTCTAGAACTCAGTTTTTCTCAATCTTTTCAACACCTCACCGTGTGCTTTCCTTCCAAAGTAGTACTTTAAACCTTCTCTCTTTTCTAGTTTACATACCTCCTTTCTCAGGAACCTTCAATGCACTTGTTTCCACTAGAGAAGGAATCAGCTCTCAGTTCCTACTTTGTATCTTGCAAACACTGGCTGCCTTCATGCAGTGCCCGCGTGGGGTCCATGTGTTGTGGCTGCTGCGACAAGCAAATGCACACGGACTACAGAAGTCCTGTGGAGAAAAAGGGACGGCATGGCCACTCTTCTAAGTGAGAGAGAGAGAGGGCCAGAGAGGTCCTGATCCCTGCCTAGACAGGCTTTTAGTGCTTTTCTGGGTACATTACATGGAGGATGGTTCTCATCTACTGTGCACAGGTCCTCATTCACTATGCACAGGTTCACTGTAGGTGATTACCTTTTGCAGATAACAAAGGAAAGAATGTTGCTAATTACTTCAAAGAGAAGGATGTTACAGATGCTGGGGGAGTGGTTGAACTGGTTATACTCCATACTTGAGAGGTTTTGCACAGACTTTAGGAAGTTACTTTAGAGATATGAAGTAAATGTTCGTTGCCTCAATCCAGGGTGAGGAAGTTTTAGCAAAAGCAAATCTCATAGCAGTCTAGGTAAAATGCAGACCTGATTCCCCACAGACTGTCCATGGACGTGGGTCCTGCGTGCGTAATCTCGCTTCCCACTGGCCTAAGTGAGAGCTGGGCTACATTTCCCATGCCACGTGAAACTGTTCCCTACATTATACCTCAATTTAGTGATATAAAAATGTTACAGATTTAGACTACTGTTATGAATAGAAAAAGGATGGTTATACCCTAGCATTGTTCTATTTTATATTTTTTAAAGATTTTGTTTATTTATTTTTAGAGAGAGGGTAAGGAAAGGAGAAAAAGAGGGATAGAAACATCAATGTGTGGTTGCCTCTTGCACACCCCCTATTGGGGACCTGGCCTATAATCCAGGTATGTGCCCTGACTGGGAATCAAACCCGTGACACTTCGGTTCACAGGCCCACGCTCAATCCACTGAGCTACACCAGCCTGGTACCCTAACATTATTTTATATTTTTCACTATCTTGTGTCATTGTTAAGAAAAATATATCATTTTCAGGAAGTGTAATATGTCTCTTTAACCTGTTATAAAAGTACATTCTATGAAGTTATTTGAATATCCCTCATTAAGAGTTACATTTAGCATGAGATAGTAAGTGTATTGATATGAGATTGGTGAAATATAGATTTTATATGTTTACCTCTTTATAAGAATCATGGTATGCCTACTCTTGAATATTGAGTTGGTATATATTTTATGTTTTGAATATTTGTAAGAATACCAGAAATGATGGAAATGTCCAAGGAGTTAATAAAATTGGGAGAATTTAATCCCAGGAATGCCAGGCTTGTTTATGTTATAAATTTAATTGATATCATGCAACATAGTAAAAGAAGAAATGACAAGGCATTACATGATCATTTATGAAAAAAAATCTCAACAAATAGCTTCAAAATGTCAAAGGAAGTATATAATGTCATGACATTTTATAAGATAATATATTCAAGAATATTAATTATATTTGGAAAGTTTGCTACTAATGGAAAACCTTTATGTCATAATTTGTTCAGAAACAATCTCTGATAGAATGGTTGGCCCTTCCTAAAACAATTGAAAAGTCTGATCCAAGTCCACTATAAAGTGATTTCAGGGGACCAACCCAGCCACCTTCGTATGTTGTCTGGGTCTGAAATGCAACAACCAAAAAGGCCATGCCCCAGTGTACAAGCACTTTCCAAGCCCAGCTCACATTACAGACTCTCAAATGCAAAACCATGCCATCGATGAGGCCCACAGTCAATGTCGAAGGTGCGGGTGTAGGGAGGTAAACATCACTGGGTGCAATTCTGTCATAATTTTCCAGATTCATTCATTATTAAAATTTTATACAGAGTCAGTACAACTGTTTTTTTTACTACATGTCAGAGATTCTGGACCATCCTTTCTTGTTCTTACAAAAAATATTTTTAGCATTTCTAAATGCCCAGAATATCGATGTTTAACCTCATAACAGAAAGTTTATTAGCTTGTCTAAAGTAAAACAGGTACATCTATTTATTTTTTTAATTTAAAATACCACTAAACAAAATAATATATTTTTGATCGAAAGCATTAGCGCTATAAAAGAGTTTCTCAAACAAGTTTTGGACACACGAGAAAAAGGGAACTTAAGAGTGGACAGACAGTGCAGTTGGAGAAGACTACAGAGCTGGGATACAATCGAATGTCATGCTCTCTTTATAGGCTAGACAAGTCATTCTTGACTGAACATTCACATTAAAACTCATTGCTTTGTGTACTGTTCTCCAACCTATCAAAGTTGAGATTTAAGCACAAAGACAGCAATCAGAGATTTAGTTGATTTATTTGTTCTTCTAAAATTTGCTTTTTTAATAGATATAAAACTGTGATGATACTATTTCAGGGGTGTTAAACTCATTTTCACCAGGGGCCACGTCAGCCTTGCAGTTGCCTTCAAAGGACCCGAATGTAATTTTAGGACTGTATAAATGTAACTGCTCCTTAACAGTTAAGCGAGAGCTCGGTGCTGCCAATGGGCAGAAACAAGGTGCTGGGCCGGATACAGCAAGGTGGAGGGCCGGATTTCTCCCACGAGCACCTGTGATTTATATCATCACCGAAAACTATATGTATTAAGTTAGAAAAATATTGCAGGACTGAAAGTTGACTTGAAGTGGAACTCCATTAATTATACAGTTACTAATTCATAAATGTGTTGCATAATGATCACAATTTAATTTTGGATTCTAAGGAGCTATACTGTGTACAGGGGGAAATGTGCAATTGATTAATCCCTCATAAGAATATAGCATAGACAAACTACATCAAACTAAAAAGCTTCTGCACAGCTAAAGAAAACATCAACAAAATGGAAAGGAAACCAACTGTATGGGAAAGCATAGTTGCCGATGATACCTCGGACAGGGGTTTGATCTCCAAAATATATAAAGTACTCACACAACTCCACACCAGGAAGACAAAAAATCCAATTAAAAAATGGGCAAAAGACCTGAACAGACACTTCTCTAAGGAGAACATACAGAGGGCACAAAGTCACATGAAAAAAATTATGACCATCACTGGTCATTAGAGAGATGCAAATTAAAACCCCAATAAGCTACCACTTCACACTGCTCAGAATGTCCATCATTAATAAATCAACAAACAACAAGTGCTGGGGAAGTCGTGGAGAAAAGGGAACCCTAGTGCACTGTTGGCGGGAATGCAGACTAATGCAGCTACTGTGGAAAACTATGGAAGTTCCTCAGACAACTAAAGATGGATTTCTTTTTGACCCAGTAATCCCCTCCTGTGATTATACCCTAAGAATCATGAAACACCAATTCAAAAGAACCTATGCACTCCAACGTTCGTAACAACATTATTCACAATAAGCAAGTGTTGGAAACAGCCTAAGTGCTCAGCAGTAAATGATTGAATCAAAAAACTATGGCACATTTACACAACAGAATACTATGCAGCAGAAAGGAAGAAGGAGCTCCTACCCTTCACGGTAGCATGGATGGAACTGGACAGCCTTATATTAAGTGAAATAAGCCAGGCAGTGACAGACAGATACCATATGATGTCACCTATGAGTGAAACCTAATTAAAAAAAAACAAACAAATGAGCAAAATAGAACCAGAGTCTTTGAAATAAAGAGCAAACTGACAGTGACCAGAGGCGAGGGTAAGGAGGGTAACAGGGGAAATAAGGGGGAGGTCCAAGAATAACACAGAGGACTCAAAGGCATGGACAATGAGGGTGAATTGATTGTGGGAGTTGGGGCTATGGGGTATGGGTGAGCAATGGTGAAAAGGTAGGACAACTGGAACTGAAAAAAAAATTAAAAATAAACAAAACGATAAAAAAGAAAATAAAAAAAGAATATAACATAGACAGAATAAAGCAATCTAATTCCCCGATGTCTCCAAAATTTTCAGAAGAATGTAGGTTCTATATATTAATTTTACAAAAATCAGTGTATATGTGTGTATACATACACATAAACACACACACATATATATACACATATACACATACACACATATACAGAAACTCAAACACACACAGAGAAAGATATATTTAAATTAATTTCCCATGAATCAGGGAATGTGAATGTTTTGATGATCTTTATTTCTCCAATATGTAGCATAATGTCTAGCCAGAGTAAGTCCTCAATAAGCATGTGTTGTGAGAAGTGATGAATTTTGAATAATAATAAAAATAAAGATGTCCGTTATATTAATGAAATGTTGAAAAGTATAAAAATGAAATAATTAAATTGAGATATCAGCTCTGGCTGGTTTAGTTCAGTAGATTGAGCTGGGAACCAAAGGGTCTCCGATTCGATTCCCAGCCTGGGCACATGCCTGGGTTGTGGCTCAGGTCCCCAGTGAGGGCCATGTGAGAGGCAGCCGTACATTGCTGTTTCTCTCCCTCTCTTTCTCCCTACCTTCCCTTCTCTCTAAAAATAAATAGAATCTAAAAAGAATTGAGATATCAAATTGCTGTACATTATTTTTAAAATGAACTTGGCATCTGGTTGGATGCATGAGCTCATTTTTTATATGACCACTATAAAAACAGTCAATTTGCTGATGCAGTCCATAACAATTTATTATGGATTACAGAATAAAATTATTTTTAAATGCTTTAGTGACATTTATTAGGATATCATAATGACCAGAGCCTGATAACTTGGAAAGTAAAATCAGTTTACCTTAAGTTACATTTTTTGATGCCTTATTCTTTCCTGTGTGGTAATTTAAAGAAAGGGCTATTAGATATACATTAAATATAGTTTATGTGGGTGGGGCATGTAACTATTTTTAAAATTATATTATTGTTTTCTAAATTTGTTATAGTTTGTCCTTATTTATATAAAAGCAGACTATATATGTATACATTTCTCCCATGAAGCCTCTTTACTGAGAGGTGCAAATTAGATACATGGTTAATAATATTTCTTAAAAGAGTAAGTTAATGACCATGAAGTTACACGAGAGAACATAAACATGTGTCATTATTGCTTAGAGTGACTGGAGAATTTTGACAACTCAATAATAAGCAAAATAAAATAAAAATAAACTTGTATTAAAATATAAAAAGTATAGCTAGGTGATAATTATATTCTTTGGAGCCTCATTCTTCAAATTCCAAAATTATTCTAGGTTTCAGATATTATGCATTAGTGCAAGACACTGTGGGATTGGTACTCCTAAAAACTATGTAAAGATATGAGAAAAAAGAATGGGTAAAATCAGTGGAACAAAGAAGATTAATAGGTACTCTGTAAAGTAGGATTCTTGATTTTTTTCTTAGATATGTAGGACAGGGAGTGATGTGTGGCAGTGACTGGGAAAAAAATCTAATAGCTAATTTTAAAACACCTTCTATATGGAATGGAAAATGAAATAGGCTGGAGATAAGTAAAAGATTATCCAGCTTAGGTATATCAAGGGAAGAAAGAAATGAGATGGAAAGAGCTTAACCACTGAAGTCAATCTAACGAATGTCCATATCAGGGTTTCGAAAATTATTAGCTTTGAGACCATGGGAAATTATACAGCTTCTCAGTGCCTCAGTTTTCACATTGAAAAAAAAAAAATTAAAGGTTCAAATGTTATAACTAAGAAGTTGATGAAAATGCATTTTTCTCTGAGAGCACTGCAAAGTGAAATACGATGTTGTGTCATAATAAGAAGTTTACTTTTCTAATGTACCGATTTCCTACAAGATTAAAATTCATTTGACAGAATGGCCCACGTTAGAAGTCAGGCTTCTCTGATACTGGAATAAACAGACAGGATAACACATGCATTAAAAAAAAAAATATGTTGAAATAGTGCTTTGCAAGGTAGAACATTGGAAACTTTTTGAAGATATCACTGATTTGTTGCTGCTATTTCTACTTGGTTTTACTTTTCTCCTCAGAATTGTCATTTAAGAGTGATGTGACTGTAAGTATGTTTTGAAATAAGGGTGAGAATTTGATTTGTATTTCCATTATGGAATGAGAGATATTAATTTAATGGAATTGTGTACATCACATTGAAGGTGTGAAAGCATATAGCTATGAATAAACAGGCTGTGTTATCACTAAATATTTATTCATTTCTTCTTCCAGTACTAAAAATTGTATGACTATATATATGAAAATAAGAACTGGGTTAATCTCTAAGTATATTTTTCTAATGTAAGAATTATACTATCATTTCTATAGAAAGTTTCCCTGAGCTTTGTAAATCACTTATATACTTGATTATATTCAAGGAAATATTTCTATGAGAGCAAATCTGAGACAAAAAATATCACATCCTTATAAGAACAAAAGCTTTAAACACATTTGTAATATGCTTTCTCAATGTACTTTATCTTTCTAGCTCGTTTATACATGCCATCATAAGTCTGGATTTTTAAGGATAAGTTATTTCAAATTCCTCTTTATGTCTGTGTCTTTAGCTGTAACATTCATATTTTGGGCACCGAATATAGTTTTATCATTTTATTGTGCATATGACCTTTATGCTATTTCAAGAATTTAAGGGGTGCTATAATAAATGCTCTCTGTAAACTATAAAGAGAAAAAGTTAGAATTTTGATCATTCTTTGTGTCCATCATCTTAATGACATATAAAAACAGTAACTTTTCTCACGTTACCTTCCTAAACATTAATTTGGTATTCTATGCTATAGTTGAACAAATATGTATATAGCAATTATCAAACATCAAGTCCTGCCTCACTTAATAATATATCTGGATTAAATAAATGATAGATCCATGATATTAATACTTCAAGTGATATAAATGTACATAAGTATATGCACACACAAAGAAGCAAATATATTTAAACTTCATGCAGAAAAAACTTTATGCTCACAAATTTGATCACTTAGATGTAATGAATCAATTTCTTGAAAAAAAAATAACAAACTACCAAAACTCACACAAGGAGAAATAAATAACCTGAATTTTTCTATTCCGATTATATTATTTAAATTCATAATTAATGTAATCTAATATATCAATTGGCTAACAAAGAAAATCATTTCATCAAGACATTGAACATAAGAACACATTTGACATAACCCAACAACCTTTCCTGATTTTTAAAATTTCAGTAAATTGGGAATAAAAAGGAATGTTCCCAACTTGATTTTCAAAAAATCTAAAAAAAAAAGTTACCATCATCCCTAAGTTTGGAACATGGCAAGGAGGCCAGCTCTCATTACCGCTAGTAAGCAGTATAGTACAAGAAGCACAGTCTTACGTAGAACAATAAGAGAAGAAAAAGAAATAGAAGGAATATATTGACTAGAAAGGAAGAAACAAAAACCATCTTTATTTGCACATGACACAAATGTCTATGTATAAAGTTCATATCTACTAAAAAATCTGAAATAAACAAATATAGCATAATTGCATAATACAACTGTAATTTAAACAAAAACCAATTGTTTTCCTGTTATCATCAATAACCATGAAAATTTGAATTATAACACTTATAGTAATCACCTCAAAATAAATATTTGGGTAAAAGTTTAATAAATTATATACAAGTACTACGTGCAGAAAAATTGCAGAAATTATGAAAGAAATCAAAGAATACCTAAATTAAAGGAGGAATGGTCTGTGTTATAGATAGGAAGGCTGAATATTGTTAAGATATTAATTCTTCCAATTTGATCTATAGACTCTATGTAATCCCTATCAAAGCTCCAGCAAGCTACATTGTAGTTGTAAACAAATTGCCTCTAAAGCTAGTAAGGAAAAGTGAAAACCTAGGACAACCACTGTAATGCTGAAGACCAAAGTTGGAGTACTCAAAGTCAGATTTCAGACTTACTAAAGCAGCAGCAATCAAGACAGTGTGGTTTTGCACAATAGACACAGAGACACATAGAACTGAATAGAGTCTAGAAATACATCCACACAAATGCAAAAGGTCAAAGACAATTCAACAGAGAATGGAGACTGTCTTTTCAACAAAGTGTGCTGGAATAACTGAGTGTTCATCAGCAGAAAAAGTACTTAACACACACAATATAGCATTCATAAAAATTAACTCCAAATGAATTTGCATCCATAAAATGGAATGATATTCAGCGATAAAAGACAATGAGCTATTAATGATTAAAACTAGAAATGAGCTATTATTACTGATACATACAAAGACATGAATGACTTAAATTTGTATTTAGTAGTGAAAAAGCCAATGTAAAAAGGCTACACACTGTATAATTCCATTTATGTGATAGTTTGGAAAAGGCAAAACTATAAATACACTGAGTGTACCAGTAGCTTCTAGGAGTCAGCGAGAGCGTCCTTGAGTATGTGAAGCAAAGAGGATTTTTTTAAAGCAGCAAAACTATTTTATATAGAACTGTGAGTGTGGATGGACACTATGCATTTGTCACAATTTATAAAACTTGACATCACAAGTTTTTAGGAGGTTAGAGAACCTAATGATTGATTGAATGAAGAATATGACAAAATAATCTGTTTAACAAATGGGTGAAACAACCTCACTGAGGCAATAGAGAGAAAAAAGACTGTTACCTAAGGGACTTCGGAACTGAGTAGCATCTGTAAGACTAGAGGCATGCAACTCTGATCGAGCTGTTTGACATGCGAGTGTGGGTTAATGATGCTGAAACCCTCCTCGTATATACTGGAACTGAATGATTAAGTAAATGAAAACAAGGAATTGGGAAGCAGGTTTCTCAGTTTGGGAGTAAGAGGTTACATATAAGCGAGAGAGAAGGCTATAATCAATAATACAGAATGATCCAGTTGATAATGTATTTGAAATAGAGACAGCGCTATGTACAAAATTTTGTTTAATAAAGGTACAGATGTTTACATATAGAAGTTTGCTGGTATGCAGGTTGGCATACAAACATATTCCCTCGCTCTGTTATCCAAGTGGACCTACAAATACAAATACCTCGGGAGCAAGGAACATATTGCATCTAGGTCTTTGTGTGTCATATACTTTTTCAATAAAAGGACATAAAGATTTTATGAGGAATAGCTGATTCTACAAGTAGGGCAAGAAATATATGAGTTGATCCTGGAGTTTTAGAGGCAGAAAGTGAGAAATGGCTAAATACGTATAAACAAACAAACCGAAACCAAAACTAAGCAGTAATAGAGATATGTGTTAGTCCCAGGCACCAAATAAAATAGCTTTATAAATAAAGTAATATTGTATTATGAACCAAAGTCTTAAATAAAGGAGTCCCTATTCAAGTATATGAATGATTGAATAAATAAGTGGAGAACAGACGAATCATCCACGTGGTACTCCAAATATGTGATGCAGACATTCTGTCCTTGACAGACAGGGTCTAACTCGGCTCTCCTTGAGAGTGGGCTGCCTTGAGTGACCTCCTTCCAAGGAGTGAAGTATGAGATTGGGGGATATGAATAATTTACAGTGAAGAAACATGACAAATTTTCTCAGCCAGGTGATGATCAAGGTTAACATCAGTAGTCATGTATCATTTTGATAGTATATTCCTTTGATATCATGTCATGAGAGTGGCACTATACCTCTGTGGTAATCTTCCCCAGAATGCATATAACTGGTGTAATTATGAAGGGAAAAAATCAGACAAATACAAGTTGAGAGACATTTTACAAAATACTTGGCCAGTAATCCTCAAGACTGTCAAGGTCATTACAAGTCTGAGAAACTATTACAGCCACAGTTAGCCTACGGTGACCTAAATATCCTAGAAAGTATGGGATACTGGAACTGAAAAAACATATTAGGTAAAACTAAGAAAACCAGAATAAAATGTGGACTTTAATTAATTAAAAGGTATGAATATTGATTCATGAATTGTGACAAAAATACCATATAAGATGTATTAATATTGAGTATTGAGAATTTGGGTGTGGAATGCATGGGAACTTTTTATACTTAGCAATTTTAAAAATTTGTTTTTTCAAATGTATTTCAATAGTAAATTAGCAATACAATGAGGAAGTCTATGAGGAAGGAGATGTCAGTCCTAGAAATGAGAATAATGAATATCCCATTAGAAATATATTGATATACTAAAGTAAATACTTTTATCTATCTATCATCATCATCATTATCACCATCATCAGTCACCTCTCCTTCTAGAAAAAACATACACAAAATGACGCAAGTTCAGAGTCCAAGTAACAACAAAAGTACTCAAATCTGGAAGACAAAGACATAGACTTGGATCTAATAGGTTTCAATACTGTGGAGTGACCAGGTTTATGTATACAGAAAATAGAAAATATATACAAATGAAATTTCTTATCTTGCTAAAAGACTAAATGCATATAGATTTATGAAGTCTTTGAATATTATTCATACAAAGATGAAAATTACTAGTACAGCAAGAGATCGTCAAATGCCAATGATATAAAAAACGAAATGAGAACAGATGGGAGAAACCTGTGGGATTAGTTATGGAGGTTGTATACAAATCATTGCAGAGAAAAAAAATAAGTGAACCAAGAGGTGGAAACAGAAATTTGAAGATGAGATATGAAGGTGTGTTAAATGCTTTAGATATTGTAGAAAGGTGAAAGGAAGAATCATTGGAGTTTTCTAAATTATGAATTTGCCAGTGAACCTCAAAAGAGCATAGTAGGAAACAAAGATCAGATTTCAGGTTGCTACAGTCATAAGTGAGGGAGGTGAAGAGCAGTATCTGCATCTCATGAGTAATGGGGTGAAGTGTGCATACCATCACTGTATTTGGGTCCCGGCTCTGCCACTTGTTAAATGTGTCTAAATAGACAAGCTCCATGTTTAAGCTTAGTTTATACATGTGTAAAATAAATATTATCATAATATAACTCACTGAATTATTGTGAACATTAAATGTTGGTAGCATATTTTTGACAAATTGTGTGTTCAGTGATCAGTAGCTCTTTTATCATTTTTAGCACATTTTTAAAAATGTTCACAGAAGAAAAATGAAGACTTGCCGATTGTCTCAGATTATTTTCAGTGACAGCATATTAGAATGGCAAATACCATATCAGTGGATGATGGATTGGAGAAGGCATAAGATAAGCAAGTTATACTTAGAAATTGAAAGTTAAACTGATAATAAGGGCAACGGTAAAGCTATACATGTGGGAAGCTGAATAGAAGGAAAAATAGATGTAATTGGATTGAACAGTTCAGGACAATTAAGGTCAGGATAGTATATAGATCATTAATGTGGATTCTTAAAAGGAGGTGAAAACTGATAGAGGTTCAAAAGATTGACTGTTGGTAATATAGAGATCAACATTTTCAGCTGTACAGTAAAGTTTGTGTCTGTATTGTAGGAAGCTATTGTGTCTTGAAATCTTGGTTCTTCAGTAATTTATTGACATAAGAATCAATGAAATCCAGTTTTCCTTCTTTATATGGAAGTATAATGATACCCCATTGTGCAACCCAGAATTCTATGTTTTTTTTTTAAACTATATTTTATTGATTATGCTGTTACAGTTGCCCCATTTCCCCCC
>PVJI01011572.1:0-55440 GCA_004026765.1 Micronycteris hirsuta | reverse complement strand
ATTTCCTTTGCCAGATTTGGGAAGTTCTCGTTCATTATCTGTTCAAAAATACGTTCAATTTCTTGGTGTTCCTCTTGTCCTTCTGGCAGCCCTATGATCCGGATGTTGGGTCGTTTACAAATGTCTCTGAGGTTCCTGAGTCCCTCCTCATTTTTTTGAATTCTTGTTTCTTCCTTCTGGTCCATCCCATTGGTTTGAGATCCAACTTCCTTTTTTTCCCTATTGGTTCCCTGTAAATCTTCCTCCGTTATCTTTATCGTTTTGTTCATGTGTTCAACTATTTCTTCCAGTTTTGTGAGCATCATGATTACCAGTGTTTTAAACTGGGCATCTGTTAATTTGGCTGTCTCTTCGTTCGTTAGTTGTAATTTTTTCTGATCTTTCATTTTGGCCATTTTCATTCTTTTTTATCTCGGCGCACCTGTCGGAGTCTTAGGTGTTTGTTGGTGCCTGGTAACCTGGGTCGCTTTTTTTGTGACGTTTCCTCTGGGGGCAGGGCCTGGGAGGGAGCAATGGCGTCTGCTGTTCACCACCACTCCCTATCACCCTCTGCTCCCCAGTTCCCCACTGCCTTTTCCACCAGTCTCGGCCCTGCTGGTTCCCACTGGCTTCTCCAGTTATGCCGCCGGCCTGCGAGGCTCACCCGTTGCTCGGGGTAGTGCTTTGTTTAGGCGCTCGCGGGGTGAGTTCCTCCAGGCAAACTGCCTCTCACTCCGCTCCTCTGCTCGGTTCTGCCCCGCTTACACCGGCCTGGATGTACGTCCTCCCCAACTTCCTGGGTGTCGGACTTCCCTTCAGTTCGATTCTGTCCGTTCTGGTTGTTTATTTTTCGCTATTGAGTTCGTTGTTTAAACTCTCTGGTTGTGAGCGGCGGCGCTGCCATCTTGGCGGAAGTTCGAGAAACACTTCTTTCACACGGGTGGGTGCAGGATACTTAATTAACTTTCACAGTAAGTAAAGATGGCGTGCAGGCAACAAGATGACAGTGAGGGTAGTCCTGTGCTCTGGTACCTGCACTTGTGCCTTCCAGAGGTCTAGAAAAGTTCTTGACATTTCAAAGGATGCTACCCTGGGTGCATAAGAACAATGGACAGACTCACTAAGGTCAAGCTTTACCCTGCTCAGGAAGCTGTAGGACTGGGACGTGACTACCTGCCATGGCCTGCCCATTTGGGCATTTATGATCAGACCATCCTGTGTGGTTAGTTTTAGTCACTGAACTTGTCGGGGACTTCTGGGGGCCCCTGATGACACAGCCCTTTCGTTGTTTACACCTCCATCATCTCCCCTGGGCAGGCTGGCTTGGCTCCACCCCTGACACAGATTACAATCTAGCCAGGCCCTGAGGTTTCTAACTACATTGGAGACCTAAGATGTGACACAGGAGCTGCAAACCAGAGCCTGATTCGAGAGGCTCCGAAATGTTCACGCGCGGAGCTGGAATGTGGGGGGATGGGTCTCTCCTCCAGACCTCGAAGGTCTAGGGCCAGACGCAAGCAGCAGAGCTACAGCTTGTCCAGTCTTCACTCCGATCTGGCATAGAATCGGTTCCTTAATGTTAGAAATGGTCGGGCTCACTTAACTGAGACACCGTGAAATGCCCTTAAAACAAGTGTGGTATCACCCACACCCTGAAATTGTTCGGCACTGCTCACAGGATCAAGCCAGGGGACACCGTTCGTCCACAGGAGCTTGTAACGTACAAAACTGAAAGCAGAGAAACCCCTCTGTCAAATGACTTTTGAGCGTCAGGTTTGTTCACAGTGAGAGGCACGGGAAGATTTTACTCATCCTCCCTACTCTCTCCAGGTCCCGCTCTCCTCCATCCTTACTCATCAGGGAGGAGGAGTGAGGCTGCCTCACCCCCTCTTGCTCATTTATTCTCCAAAGAAACGCAATGGGTCGACGCTGCCAGGGTCCACTGAGGGCACAGCCTGCCTAAGCCAAGATCAGCGCCTCCATTTTCTGACCGAGCAGCCCCCACCCCACGTCCCCCCCATCGGCTTGCACTCCATTTCTGACGAGGGCCTCCATGTTGAGAGGGCTTAATGTGGGAGGTGCCTCAATGTTAGGGGGACCTCCACGTTGAGGGGGGCTGGAAGACAGCTTCTTTTTCAAGCCCCTTTGTGGCACGGATGTCTCCATCCTGGTCCGAAGTCCACAGACCAGGCCCTGCTATGAAAGCCTCCTTCCCTGTTGTCCCCACTCCCAGACCCCCACCCACCCAAGGACCAAGAGGGGGGATAGAGAAAAAGGAGGAAGGCAGGGATTACAGCCCACGGAGCCCCGCCCAACCTGTGCCTGGGAAACCCCACAGGGCTCTCAGTCCCCACCGCGCCGGCCTGTGGCTGGGCGGCTCAGGCTGGTCCCGGGGTCAGGCAGGTCTTCGGGTGAGTCCAGGCCCTGCCTCCTCTGGGCTGGGCGATCAGGCAGGAGTCACACCACTGCTCTGAGACTTTGTGTCCTCAGATGTAAAAGTGATCATCATAATCCCGCCCCAGCGGGGGAGGGAGGATTTCAGGAGCTGTTACTTCACATCAGAGCCTGAGGCTGAGCTGCCACTTAACCCACAGGACTCCTTCCTGGCCCTCAGTCACGCTGGGCACCTCTCTGCCTCTGCTCCCACCCCTCCCCCCTCCCCCGGCCGCCCGGCTCTCTCTGCTGCAGCCACGTTAGCCTTCCCACTGTTCCTGGAGCACGAATGTGCCAAACACTCGTCTCCGGACTCCTGCACTGGCTGTCCTCCCAGTGTCCTCTCAGCGCCACCCATTGAGGCCATCGGGACTTTGTTCAGACACCGCCTGTCAGTGCGGCCCTCCCCGACACCCTCCCGAAAATGCTTTAAAGATTTTATTTCTTGCCCTGGCTGGTGTGGCTCATGGACTGAATGCCGGCCTGTGAACCGAAAGGTCACCAGTTCATGTCCCGGTCAGAGCACAGGCCTGGGTCACGGGCCAGGTTCCCAACTAGGAGTGCGTGAGAGACAACCAATGCAAGTATATCTTGTGGGTCAATGTTTCTCTCCCTCTCTTTTTCCCCTCCCTCTAAAAATAAATAAACATCGATGTGAGAGACAAACATCGATGTGAAAGAGAAACATCAATCACTGCCTCTCAAATGTGCCCTGAATGGGGCCCAAACCCGCAACCCAGGCATGTGCCCTGACCAGGAATGAACCGGCAACCTTTTGGTTTGCAGGACGATGCCCTGCCCGCTGAGCCACACCAGCCAGGGCTCCCTGCTTTATGTTCCATCTGCGACTTATCACCATCTGACACATTGGACCTGCTGGTTCACTGTCTCCCCCCCCGAGAATGTCAGCCCTGGGGACCAGATGCGACCATACCGTGATACTCAGGACAGGACGGGGACAGAGCGGGAGCACAAAAAATATCTTCTGTGTAAACAAACGAGTCATGACGAGATTGCTTGTGGACTGCAGTGGAGTCTGTGGTGGGCAGGACCAGTTCTCAGCAGGAGAGAAGGGGAAGGGATTAATCAGGAAAATCTTCTCTGTGGGAGCAGAGAGATCTGAACTTGGGAACATGAGCAGGGTGTAGGCTGATCAGAGAGAAGGGAAAGGACCGTTCCGGAGCAGGGAGCAGGAGGGAGGTGAGGCTGGAGCTTGGGGAAGGGTCTTCAGGAGCTTGTGTGGCCGCCCTTCAATGTCAGGCGGGTTCGTGGTATCCGCACAGACGGAAGAATATTCACAGAGCCGTTGGGATGTCTGGCAGGCCTGTATTCATGGGCGCGCAAGCCACGCACGCTGCAGACTGCGTGTCTGTCTGCATGCCTCACGTCATGGCCCCTGCTCTCCAGCGCGGCCCCCATCGCGGCACCTGTCCCCTTGCGTGTCTCTCATCATCATCGCCCCCAGCAGGGAGTCCCTACCTGTTTAAGTGCTAGAGGGGAACAAAGCCGGAAAACTGCCAGAACATTACGTAACATAACACAGTTCTGCGCATGCGAGCTCACTTGATGTTATGGGAACGGTTTATCAGACCAAGTCTCAAGGCTCTGAGAACACTGGTTACCAGGCCCCCCCAAGGCTATGGGAGCACTGCTTCCCTTAGGTGCCCAGACGCCTGGGTGAGGAAGCCAGACTGCCCCCACCTACCCTACAGAGCTAAAGACTGGTGGACCCCGCCCTGGCTGGTGTGGCTCAGTGGATTGAGTGCAGGTCTGCAAACCAAAGGGTTGCCTGGTCGATTCCCAGGCAGGGCACATGCCTGGCTTGAGGGCCAGGTCCCCAAGGGGGAACCACGTGGGAGGCAACCACACATGGATGTTTCTCTTCCTCTCTTTCTCCTTCCCTTCCATTCTCTCTAGAAAAATAAATAAAACCTAAAAAAAAAAAAAAGACTGGTGGAGCCCCAGCAGGGAGGGGACGGGATCTCCCATCTGGCTGTGTGTATGTGGGGGAGTGCTGGAGGGGACCGTGGGGTGGAGCCAAGGGAGCGGTGACAGGTTGAGGGGTCTGCTGGGGAGGGGGTGGGCTTGTGCAGACCTGGGTTCTAATCGCAGGGGTAACACCAACTTGCTACATGACTGAGGGCGAGGGCTCACCCCCAAGGAGCCTCATTTCCTCGTGTAAAACGGAGATCGTGTGGGAGCCGTGACAGAAGCGAGGCGTGTCAGCTTCCCGGGGCTGCTGGCCGAAGTGCCACACGCGGGTGGCTTAAATTCGCGCACAACGGTAGTTTCTTCACTCACAGGGCGGGAGGCCAAAAGTCAGAGGTCAAGGTGTTGGTGGGGCCTTTCCCCTTCCCTGGTGGCCCCCGAGTTCCTTGGCTGTGGCTGCATCGCTCCCACCTCCGCTTGCCTCACACAGTGGCCTTCTCGGTGGGCCCCTGAGCCCAAATGTCCCCCTTCCTATGAGGGCCCCAGCCACGGGTTGGGGCCCAGCCTAATCCAGCAGGACCTCCTTCTAACCTGACTATGTCTGCAGAGACCCTCTTTCCGAACAACCAAACAAGGTCGTGTTCATGGGCACCTGGGGTCAGGACCTCAAGCTCCCCTTTTGGAGGAGGGAGGCAACCCTGGAGCACAGGGTTGCTGTAAGGATTAAACCACAGGCCTGGTACATGGTAAGCTCTCAATAAACTGTAGCTTTAAAAAGAAGGGCAGGGCCCTGACCAGGGGGTTCAGTTGGTTGGAGCATTGCCCCCCAACACCAAAATGTTGCGGGTTCAACTTCTGAACAGGGCACGCACCTGGGCTGTGAGTTTGATCCCCAGTCAGGGCGCATACTGATCTGTTTCTCTCTCACTTGATGTTTCTCTCTCTCTCTCTCTGAAAATTAGTAAACATGTCCTCGGGTGAGGATTTAAAAAGACAAAGGACAGGAGGAGCAGGTTGAGGAGCTCGGTCTGGCGGACCCTCCCTGCAGGCACCACGGACGTGCTCACATGCTCACACACGCGCAGACATGGGTGCACAGGAAGCCAAACCCCACGCAAGGGGTCACACCCAGGAGTGCCCAATGGGTGTCCGAGGAGGCCTCGGCCCACAGCCCACCTGCCGGGCAGAGCCATCTGGAGCAAGACTCAGGGCCCCTGTCAGCTCCCTGCGCAGCAGGACCCCAAGTCAAAGCCTCGCTCACTCGTCAGAAAATTCCTTGGACAATCCTGAGCAAGGTCGCCGCTGATGGCTGATGTCAAGTGCACGTTCACAGACAGTCCCTGGCCCCAAGGCTGCCAAACCCACAGCCTTGGCTTGATGGGGGAAGGTGGGGGTACACAGCCAGCACAGCCACTGTGAGGGGAGGCAGGACACAGAATCAGGTCCCAGTGGCCCCGGCAGAGGCTCCGAGCAGCCACCCCCACCACACAGAGAGGGAGGCCAGAGGGGCCCGCCACACTCCCCTCTCCGTAACTCCTGTGCCCTGGGCAGTCAGACAGGCAGGCCTGAGCTGACCCTCCTTCCACCAACTGCCCAGTGAGGTCACCCCTAGGCCAGGCCCTGCCACAGGACACCCTGCGAGCTCACCGAGGTCACTGCGGGCAGCTGGCTGGGCTGAGTTCATCTGCACTGCCATGACCTCTGGGGTGTGCGTCAGGGACATGGAGCATTCCAAGGACAGGATGCGGGTCAGCACTGATAAGGTTCGTGGAACCAGCGCCAGAGTCAGGCAGCTCACAGGGCAGCACCCCCAACCCAGCCTAGGCAGCTCTCCCCTCCTGCCCACCCCCAGCCAGGGCACCAGAGATGACATCAGACCAGAGAACCCCATGCTGTGCCCCCTGTGTGAGGCCCCCAGTGGCTCAGGCCTAGCTGGCTGGGGAGGCCTAGGCTTCACCTCTGCTGGAGGCCCCGAGCTGTTCCAGGCTCCGTTCATTTCAAAGGGGTGTCCAGCTTTTTGGCATCTCTGGGCCACACTGGAAGCAGAAGAGCTGTCTTGGGCCACACACTAAATGCACAAACACTAGCCCAGGCTGGTGTGGCTCAGTGGACTGAGCGCCAGCCTGTGAGGCATAAGGTCGCGGTTCGATTCCCAGTCAGGGCTCCGGCCTGGGTTGTGGGCCAGGTTCCCAGGTGGGGGTGGGCGAGAGGCGGCCGATCAGTGTCTCTCTTGCACACTGATGCCTGTCTCCCTCTCTTTCTCCCTCCCTTCTCCTCTTTCTGAAAATAAATAAACAAAATCTAAAAAAAAGAAAAAGGTTTAAAGTAAATTCATGATTTTGTGTTGGGTCACATTCATAGCCATCCTGAGCCACATGGAGCCCCAGGCTGTGGGTTGGACACCGCTTATTAAGGACACCCCTAAACCCCTTCTTCCACCTTTGCCAAGCACTGGAAGCAGAGCTGTGAGCAAGACGGCCTGGCCCTGGCCTCCGCTTGGACACGCGGGGCTGCGTCCTGGAGGGCCTCCGGGAAGAGCAGGGCTAGCAGAAGGGGGTTGAAGGGAATGTCGGGGCAGGAAGGCGGGCTTGCCTACAAGGTCTGGGCCAGGGACATCACAGGGCAGTGGGGCAGCAACCGCAAAGGCTAAGCTGGGTGCATCTAAGGGACAGAAAAAGCCAATGTGAGGGGCTGTCGCCTAGGAGGGTGGGCCTGGCAGACTCGGGTGAGGGCGGGCAGCAGAGGGGACACTCCTGGCAGGCTTTGCTTCTGACAGTCCCCGCCGGCCACGGCCACTGGAGATAAGATGAGCGGTTGGCCAAGGGTGGTCCCGGCGGCAGCCCTGAGGACTTGGAGAAATGCAGGTTCTCGGGTGCCCTGCAGAGTCTGGAGCCCTGGGGCGGGGTGCAGAGCCCTTAGGGATCATCGGTACCTCTCAGTCGCTCGGGGCTCACCAGGGGCTCGGAGGAGAAAGCGGGCAGGGGGCGCAGGAAAGGAGACCCCCACTATTGGTCGTCCGGGGCCCCCTGCACCATGCTATGCTACCTGCTCTGGCAGCATGCCGCCTGGGGGAGGCTCCGCCAGAACCCGCAAACGCGACACCAGCTCACCTTGGCTCAGCCCAGCTGAGTTACATAACAGGCTTCCCTCACTCAACCCCGGAGCATTTTTTCCCAGAGAACACCTGTCAAACGCCCTGCGCACCACAAACTCTACTTCAGTTGCACTCTGGCCGTTTCCTTTCGCCCCAGCCCCTGACCCTCCCCCTCCAAACTATGCCTGGCACGAAGTGACGGATGAACTGCCCTTTGGGAAGTGCATGGATCTCTAAGTGCACAGAATGGTGCCCCTGACTTAGACTGGGAGGGATTTACAAACCCACTGACCTTTCCTGGGGTTTGTGAGGGGACACCTTCGCTCCTGGGCTGCCCTGGGACTGCCTCTGACCAGGGGTCTGGGGGAATCAGGAACAGGAAGGGGAGGCAGGGCCGGCCTTGCTCTTCCTGAAATAGTGACCACCTCTGGTGCCAAGAGCCCCCCACGCCCACCCCCGTGCCTGAGCCTGGGGCGGAGTTATGGGCAGCTTCTCCAGAAGGCTCTTCTTGCTGGGAGGTTTGGATGGGTCCCCAGCGGTCAGTCCTGCTGCCCCCGTCCCCAAGCTGAGCAGCCCCTCCTCACGCCCTGCAGCAGACAGCCAGGCATCAGGCCTGGCTCTGGGGCCCCTTGGCGGCCTCTGGCACAGTTGAGCTGTCCTTCCCTCCAAGGAAACCTTGCCGGGGGCCTGTTCATTTGCTAGAGGCACACAGCCATGAGGCGGAACAGGGACTCGGGGTCAATGGCCCTGCTCCAAGGAGTCCGGGAACCAGGAAGTGCCAGCAAGGCCGCAGGATTGTAGCTGTCCCCATGACGAGTGCCAGGAGAGACTTGGAGCCACCAGGTCCATTTCCTTCCCACCCCCTCATTAAACAGGTGGGGAATCTGAGGCCCTGAAAGAAGGGAGTGTGACAGTCACTCTGCTGACCGCAATGCCCTGGGGGCTCTCTGGGACCCCACTGGTCAGTGGGTAGTTTTCCAAGGAACACAGGGCCACAGGGCCAGCTGTGAGCAGGATGGCCACAGAGCAGCCACCTGAGGGAGGGACAGTCAGGGCGCTCATGCCAGTCCTGACCTCATCAGGGATGCGGGTGGGGGGAGGGAAGGTGAGGCCCATCCCAGGAAGCTAGCAAGCACTGTTTTTTCGGCTGGGGGGTGGCGGTAAGGGTGAGGGGGTGACCCAGAGTAGCCGATCCTGTGACCCTGCACTGCTCAGTACATGTGAGTGTGACACCGTGTGTGTGACGATGCCACAACCATGGTGCAGGTGGCTGTTCTTGTGGTCTGCCTGTGACAATGTGACTTGGCAGCTACGTGTGGCTGTTAGTATGTATGTCGCTGTCCCTCTGATGATGGTGACTGGGCACGAGGGGGTGGTAGTGACTCCAGCACCTATGGGCCTGGGACCACGTGTGCATGTGAGAAATACCCAGTGCCTGCGCCTCTGAAGGTGGCCGGCAGCCGGTCTGGCAGAAACCGGGCCCTGGGAAGACTTGACCTTTCACGTCAGAGCTGCCAGCAGCTTTGTGCCTGGAAGGCATGGGCAGGTTTGGGAAAACCATTTCCTAAGAGCAGTCACCCGGATCCAGAGTGGGAGCCTCTGGCTGCACAGCCACGGTCATCTTCCCACATGCTGGCCACACGTGGAATGGCAGGAGGGTCAGGCAAGGGCGGGGGCAAGACTGGCCCCTGCCCTGCGGCCTTTCCCGCAGCCCCCACCCCAGCTCAGCCCCCCGGGCCTCGGTGGGGTCCTGGTCGCACACACAGTCCACAGACAGCAGCCCCAGGGTGGGCATGGACGGAGGCATGGAGGAAGGCGTACAGGTCCCTGGGGGGCCCGGGTGAGCTTGCATGTGAATGAGGGGAGGGGCAGAGGCAGCGCGCTCGGGATGGGGGCACTCACAGATCTCCCCAGGGCAGGCTCCCACGGGGCCCAGGCAACCAGATGCCCAGCAAGTGACCTCGCTTGGACTCCCTGCCCAGCTCCGGGCTGTGTGCCAACTGCCTCCCCCTTTCCACACCTGCCTCTTTGCTGACACAACCTGCCCACAGTTGGCCTCATCGCTGGACCTGAGAACCCCCAACTCACACGCGTTGTCGGTGCCCAGAGCACCTGCGTGCATTCACCCACCACGTGCATGCATTCATTCACGCACACGTGCACCTGCTCACTCGTTCCTTCATCCCTTCCTTCCACAGATGCTTGCTGAGCACCTCTGGTGAGCCGCCAGCCCAGCTAACCCCCCTGCAACCCAGGTCAGAGCAAGGAGGGCAGAGTCCCAACGGATCTCGATGTGGGTGGCTCAGAAAAGAGGAACCAGCGGGTGGGTGGGCTGGTGGCCGTTAGCCGGAGGGAAACTCCAAGCTGTTGTCACAACTAGCCCGCTGCACAGAGCCACATGGGCTCGGGAGGTTGGGTAAATGTCATGGCAGCCCCCCCCCCACCTGCCTGGGTCTGGCACAGCCCCCCTGCCTGAACCCCAAGGTCGGCCTCAGCTGGGGCTGAGCCCCAACTCTTCAGAGCTGTCCCCCAATCCCAAACCCGTAGAGCACGGTCCCTTTCGGCTGGCTCCCAGGCCGCCTTTGCTGCCCTTCAGGCCCCTTCCCACCAGCTACACCAGCCTCTGTGACTTGGAAAGGGCGTGGCAGGCTTCCGGCTCCTCCCCACTCCCCTCCTCAGGGTCCTCCAAGGCCTGGAGAGCCCAGAGCCCATCTTCCGTGTGCTGTCCCCTTCCTCCACCTTGTCACCCAGGCCACCTCGCTCATGTTCTAGCAGTACGGTGGACACGTCCAAGACCTCCTTGGCGCCGGGCGCCAGGCTACGTACGGGGTGAAAGTACAGAGAGCAGGAGCAGACAAGGGGGCGTGTTTTCCAAGAGCGGCGTCAGATGCGTGGTGGGGGCCGCAGCGGTGCTGTTTGGCGGGCGGCTCGCACTGGCCGAGCCGAGGCCTGGGTGCAGGAGCTGCTCCGTGCACCCTGTGAGACATGCTGCTCACGTTCTTACCATGTACAGACATCATCTATTCAAACTGATGTTTTTCTTAAAAAAAAAAAAAAACAAAACAGTAAGAATTCAAAGTGCTCACATAAAAACCTGGACATGAGGCTTTTCTTGACAAATGGCCTGGCCACACGGGCCTGTGTTGCTGGAGGTGACAATGACCGGAGCTGAGATGTGGCTGCCCCTCAGCCCAGGGGTCCCAGGGCCCCTGAGGGCCTCTGGGCTGCAGGGACTAGCCTGCTAGGTGTGCAGGGTGGGGAGGGGAGGAGAGGAAACCCCCCCAGGGGAGGGGTGGCTGTTTAGCCCAGCTCCTGGCTGACTGCACTCAAGATGACTCTGAAGCCCCTGGCAGGCCCCCCGCAGGCCCCCAGCAGCTCCAGGACCAAACGTGGGCATGTCACAAGCCTGTTGCATAAGAACCTGTTAACTCAATACCAGCGGGGCCCCAGCGGCATTTCTGGCCTCAGCTGCCCCCGCCTCCACCATTGCTTAAGGGCCTCAGACCCGAAGGGGTCATCTGCAGAAGGGAGCCACCCGTGGTCCCTTGGGTACCTAGCCTTGAGGGTCTTGGCAAGGAGGCGGGTGACAAGGCGAGGACCCGTGAGAGGGGAGGGAGGGCAGGCCTGCTCGGGCCCTGACCCCAGCTCTGAATTTTGGGACAAGTCCCTCACAAGCCTCAGTCCCCGCATCCGAAGTCCCAGCTAACACTCTGTGCCTGCACCAAGCACAGACAGAGTCTCAGTGAGTCCCCACGCCAACCTCGGGAGTGCAAAGTGATCAGTCAGCATTCTGCCGAGAACCAGCCCCGCTTCTCAGCGTTATTGTAGGAACTGGCTGATGTGATTGTGGAGGCTGGTGACTGAGGCCCAGAGGCCGGGACCTCAGGGCAGAATTCGGTCTCAGCGTCTGGGGAAAGTCCCTCCCGGGAAACTGTCTTCGCCCTGAAGGCCCTCAGCCAGCTGACACGTTCCCGAGGACGAGCTCCTTCGCCGACCGTGGACGTTAATCATGCACAAAATTCCTGCCCTGCAACAGCTGGTGCCTGACCCAGCGAGGGACAGGCCCTGTCCCTCCCTCCGTGGCCTCGCCAAGTTGACACACCGCAGGGAACCATCATAGAAAGTGTGGCTCCTTTCTGTATAGGAGGAAAGTGGAGCTCAGAGCAAACACAAGGCGGAGCGCTACTCCGCAGTGCAGTGAGGAATTGATAAGGGAGCACCCCGGTGTCTGGCCCCTGCCTGGGGCTGTGGCTATGGAGCCGCCATCAATGCTGGGGAAGGACGGCGGGGCTGTGGGCACTGGAGGGGGAGGCAGAGGAGGCCTGCTCCCCACCGCAGGGGCGAGTTCTGGAGTGCAGGGCAGAAACGCGCAGTGCCCAGGACCCCTCTCTTCTTTCCAGGAGTCCCCAAGGACAGAAAGGGAAGAGTGGAAGGAGGCCTCTGCCAGCCTGGGTGCAGGGGACAGAGAGGAGCAGTGGCCACCAGCATGTGGCGTCAGAAGGACCCCCTGAGGCCGTGGCTGGCTGCCCAGGGGTTCCTGAGAGTGGGTGACTTTCACTAAGGTGGGCTGGCTGGCTCCTTGGTGGGCACGCCCCCCTGCCTCCCTGGAAGTGGAGGACCACTTCCCTTGTGACCTGACACCCTGGACGCAGCCCCAGCCTTTCTGCCAGCTGCCTCCATCGCCATTGGTGGCACGCTGGACTGGAAGGCAGAGGTCAGCCACGTGTTCCACTCCCTGGCAGTGCGACCTTGGGCAGGTTACTTAATCGTTCTGAACCTCTGTCCCACGCATGGGCTAGTCATCACGCTGGCCTGCTGCTTCGAGGGCCAAGGTTACATACATAACACAGCGCGAGGCCGAACATCTGGACCGAGCTGGTATTGCTGCCGTACTGCTCACGGTAGCGCCGTCCTCCCCGGCTGCCTCCTTCTTGCCCCATCCACTCAGCACCGCATCCCCGAGCCGCGCTCACTCTCTCTCCCCTCTCCCCTCTGTTCCAGCTCCCCTTCTGGGCAGAAGGGGTGCTGGGCAGGCCTTTAAAAACGCCTCTTGGATCAGGGAGAAGGAAGGCCCTTGCCCTGGTTGAGAGTCACATTGTGGGTAGCAGCTGGGACTCTGGGCTAGCCCAAGGCCAAAGCCACGTAGAGCATCAGCAGCACACACTGGAGGTTTGGTCCATCTTCAGAATGGTTCCATGTCCCCTCAGGCCTCCTTGAGGGGATGGCAGCAGGACTTCTTGCCTGGCTGACCGAGATGGAAACTGAGGCCCAGAGGAAAGCAGTACACTTGCTCACGGTCCCTCAGCTACCTGACCCACAGAGAGAGGCACTGCTAAAAGTAACTCCTGCCTCCCGGAGTGGAAGAGGGCGGCACTCTGGGGCCGGGGTTGACATTTTCCTCCTGCCTTGACCACTGGGCTGGTGCCGCATGCAGGGGCTCCTGCCGGTGTGGATGACGCAGGCTTGGGGCAGGGGTGGGGAGGAGATCAGGTCCAATGTCATCCCTGAACAGGGCCTGGCCGGCCTGACCTCAGCGGCTTGGCCTTCGTGGCCCAGGGCCAGAGTGATAGATAAGATGGGTGTGTACTGCAGCTTCGAGGGTTCGAGGGGGAGACACGTCAGGAGTGAGGAGGAGAAAAGGGAGGGAGGGCTGGAGGGAAGGAAGGAAAGAGAAGGCACGGGGAGGGGGAGAAGGCAGCCTGAGGAAAACCAGCTGATGAACAGGACTCTGCTGGGAACGGAGCCGCCCAGGCGCAACGAGGAGGCTTAGGGCACAAGGCAACTCGCCCGGGTGGGAGAGTTGCAGAGCCAGGGTTACGACTCGTGGCTTTAGTCCTCATCCCTCTCGGTGTCCAAGCAGAAACCACTTCCTCAAAGTGTAACCCCAGGATACTCCACCCCACATTCCCAGGAGAGCGGCCTGGTTAAAACGCAGACCCCCAGGTTGGCCTCTATGGGGTGCGGCCCAGCCCGGGAGTGTGCACTTTGTCCGGTGCCCCAGCGGTGGTCTGGAGCCCTGACCCTGGGAAGCCCTGGGGCTCTTCTGTGGCCTTTCTAGCTGACCTCCTGGCCCCAAGTCCCCGATGCAGCCCAGCTGTTGGGGCTGACTCACAACACCAGTGTCCCCCGGACAGGCGAGCGGGGTTTCCCACACCCGCCTCACCGCCCCCTTCCCGCTGCTCCTGCGGCTCCGTCCCTCTGAAGCCTTCCTGGTAGTTGGAATCCCCCTCCTTCAGCGTCTGTTGGAGTAATAGCCTCCTCCTCAACCTGGAATTATTTACAACATCCGATTTCGTTGGCCCTGCAAGTCTGCTTTGTTTCCCAACCTTTCCCTCTATTAAACAGGAAACTCCCAGAGGGCTGGAAACTTGTTGGTTTAAACAATGAGCCTCTGAAATCCATGACTTCACCTGATCCTCCTGCCAACCTCAAGTGCCTGGGCTGGGACAACCTGACTGAGGGGAAACCCAGCCTCCGAGGGTGGGGGCCTGGCTGAGGCCAAGCCAGAGTCAGGGCTGGGCTGGAACCTCGTCACGTCCCAGCTCCACTGCCCAGTTCTGTGCTGCTTCACCTTGGATCCTGCCAACAGCCCCGTGAGGGAGGCAGGATGGGGGGACTCATGACCCCATTGCTCAAATATGGAGGGTGAGGCCCTGAGATGGGCAAAGCATTTGATGCCATCTTTACCCTGTTTCCACTTGCACATGTACTTGGATCTAAGTCCAAGTGCAGACCTTTTCTCTGGACTCCCTCTAGCTGATGGGCACTGCCCAAGGCCCCTCACCAGGAAGGGGCAGAGCTGCACCTAGGACTCCCAGGCCAAAGCCTTCAGCAGGGCCCCTGGACTGGTCCCAGTGCCTCTCTGGCCCCAGATGTCTTCTCTGAAAGACTTACCATTGGCTGGAGACTCAGAGAAGGGATTGGGAAATGTGCTTGGGCACAACCTGGTTGCTGTCACTCTGGACCCTGTCCCTCTTCCTAATGCCCAGCTGAAGAACGGGCAACCTGGATAGCCCTTTCCCTGAGAGTGGAGGAGGGCAGCCCTGAGGCTGGCGCTGGCCCAGACCAACCCAGCGTCGGTTCAGCTGGGAAGGGAACGGAGCAAGGCAGACGGGCTGGCATTCCTGAGAGGGATTTGCTGAGCTCTGTCCTGCGGGTGCGATCTGGGGGACACTCAATTTTGGGATGGGGTCTGAGCCACCCAGCTGGTGCCCAGGGTGGCCCGCAAGGGACTTTGGACAGCCCACAATGAAAAATAAAAACAACTAATATGTATCAAACCCTAACAGTGTCAGGCCCTGTGCTTCCCCTCCCCCCCGCCCAGCCCAGGTGCTCAGAGTTATGGGCTGTGCGCATTCCATCCAGCCCTGCTCCTTCTCTGCATCAGGCTAAGCCCCTTCATCTCGGTTCAGGAAGTGCCACCACTGGGTCTCCTTCCGCTTCTGAGCCTCCTCCTCCTCACTGCGAGGTCCCCCCCTCCAACCCCTTGCACAGCACCCGGGACCACTTCACCCTCGGGCAGGCCAGGCGGCCGTGAAAGCAAGCTGGCTGGGGCAGGCTCCGGTGAGGACCCCCGTGTTGGCCCGCCCTCCTGAGTCCCGGTCCCCGGACTTCACAGCTCTCGAGCCCCCCCCCCCACCCCCCGCAGGCCCCAGCGGCACTGGCCCTCCGACTCTGCCCTTTTGTGGCCGGCGGTGGGGGGCAGGGCTCTGAAGCCTGGAGCAGTCGCTGGGAAAGCCTCGAGGGCGTGCGGGAAGAAGTCGTCCGCCCTGCACTCTGCCCCCGCTCCTTCGGGCCCGCGACCAAGTGGACGCGGGGGACGCGGGGGACGCGAGGCCGGCCCGACCCACGGCCACCACCTCGGCAGCCGGCTCCCCCGCCACCGCACGGCGCGCCTGCGCGGAGGCAGCCGGCGCCCACGGCGCATGCGCAGCGGGCCCTTCCTGCTGTATATTAGTCCGACAGCGTCCGCGGCCGGACGGTTCTTGTGGACAAGGGCAACGGTCAGATACGAGTCGTCGGCTTGCATACTTGCCGCCACCGACCCCACCGCTTCCTCAGAGTGACCGGCGCAGGTGAGAGCCCGCGCTCTGGGGCCCCGCGTGCCCTACCAGCCCGCGCTGACCCCGCTCCCCCGGCCCCTGGGACCCCATCCCCCACCGCCCCGTCACCTGCAGCCCTGGGCTCAATGTTCTTCTCCCAGACCTTCAGCGTATTCGGCCGCGTCCCGACCTTCCCCGGTAACTGACCGCTTCTGGATTCCCTTCTCATACCCCCACCTGGTTATTCGGGAGCCCTCGACCCCGGGTAACCTCTGACCTCCCCCTGCCCTGGACCACCGCCTCGCGCCAGCCCCGGACGGCGCGTCCCCTCTCCCCTCGTCCTTAGGCGCCCTCTTTTCTCAGCGGTGCCCAGCGCCTGGGGAAGGCTTGCCGCAGGGACCCAGAGCCGGCTAGGTGCCGCCCCGGGTCTGGGAGAGCGGGATATCCCGAAGAGCCCTTTCAGCCTGCGTGAATGACAGCGGCTTCTTCCCTAGACTCCCTTCTCCACTCGGGTGTGACCTGAGGTGTCCCATCTGCTCTGTGCGTCTTCCTGGAGGAGGCTCTCGCCTCCCAAACCTGTTCCCGACTTGTCCCTCATCGACCCGCCCCTTGTGTGTTAATCAGCATCTACTCCATTGGTAGAGTTGCTTCGCAGGTGCTTTTGTAGAGTGGGGACCTGGGTAGAGTGTGGCCGCCACTCCTTACTTGGGTTCCCTGCCAGAGCGGCGCTGAGACATTTGTGAGTGAGGCTGATTGGTGTCCCAGAGGACCCTTGCTGTGAACTTCGGATGACACCTGAACCCAGTGACCTTGCAGTAATGTTTGTGTGATTATTAACAAGTGCTGACGTCACTCTTCTTTCTCCAGGATCAGTGCACCTCCCGGACATGGAGACTGTTGTTCGCCGCTGCCCGTTCTTGTCTCGAGTGCCTCAGGCCTTTCTGCAGAAGGCGGGCAAATCTCTGTTGATCTATGCACAGAACTGTCCCAAGATGATGGAGGTCGGGGCCAAGCCAGCCCCCCGGGCCCTGTCCACCTCAGCAGTGCACTGCCAGCAGGTCCCGGAAACGCCTCCAGCCAGTGAGAGTGAGTGTCCTTAGCAAGGAAGCAGGGTTCAAGTTTGTTCCTGGACTGGAAGCAACTCCGGTGCACAGTGGTGATGGGGGGCCCGCCAGCCAGGGGGTGACTCAGTGCTGGGCTCAGTTCTTGGTGAGGATTATCTCATGTAACTGTCACCCTAACCTCACAAGGTAGGCCCTTGAGGTTTCCCACCTTTAAAGGTGGGACGGTGGCTGGTGTTCCATGGGATGGGGCTTTGGAGCACTTGTCTGTGCCTTGTTCCTGGGGGTGTGCGGTGGGTGTCTTCTGTCCCAGCCCGTCGTCCTTCATGCAGAGTTTGGCCCTTTGGCTTTTTTTTAATAGACTATTTTAGAGTTGTTTGAGGTTCATAGCAAAATTGAGGGGAAGCTTTTGGGTTTTATTGTTGCGATATTTTTTTTGTTTTGTCTCTTTAAATTTTTTTTTAAGATTTTATTTATTTACTTTTAGAGAGAGGAGAAGGGAGGGAGAAAGAGAGGGAGAGAAACATCGATGTGCTAGGGATCTATCTAGAGATACAAGGGTCAGTTGCTTCCCACCCGTCCCCAGCTGGGGACCAGCCCGCCCGAACCAGTGACTTCTTGGTTTGCAGGCCGGCACTCAATCCACTGAAGCCACACCAGCCAGGGCTAAATTTTTTTTTTATTGCAGTAAAATATATGTAACAAAACCTATCATCTCAATCATTTTTTTTTTTAGTTCTTTTTTAAATTTTTTAGTTTTTAAAAAAATATTCTGTTGTCAGTTATTTTTAAGTCACAGCTCAGACGCAGTAAGTAATCCACATTGTTGCACAACCGCCCCCCACCCCCACCCCCGGAGCTCTCCGGCCTCGCAGAGCTGGGGCAGACCGAGACTGTCCCCTCCCCCAGCCCCGGCAAGCTCCATGCTTTCTGTCTCTGTGGATTCGACTACTCTAGAACCTCACGTGAGTAGAATCACACAGAATCTGTTAGAGTAGGATTGTCCAGCATGGGTGTCTTTATTTTGTATGCAACTTTTTACATTTTGTTCTTAATGAGGAGATCAGAGTTGGATTCAGTTTTGGTCTGGCTCTGCCAGGAGAGGGTGCGGCTCTTCAGATTTCACTTAATCCTCGGTAACACTGTTCCTTACAGGCTCTGCTAGGTGCGCCCTGGGTGTGGATGTGTGAGGAGGGAATGTCTTCTTTCAGCAGAAAGGATTTCGTCCTTTGTTATCGAGATACAAAGGTATCGCAACCTTTGTTCAGGAGTTACTTTTTACTGAACAATCGTGCCCTGCCCTGGAGGAGCGGCCGTGTAAAAGGGCAGAACAGACAAACATCTGCTGAATAAGAAAAAGAAGCTTTTTAAACTTGTACATAAGGAAAAAGATAACATACCCAAATGTATGCAATTGTTATGTTTTTTTTTTAATTTATTTGAGGGAGGAGGAGGGGGAGAGAGGGAAACATCGCTCCACTCACTGATGCATTCATTGGTTGATTCTTGTCTGTGCCCTGACCAGGGATTGAACCCACAACCTTGGTGTATTGGGACGATGCTCTAACCAACTGAGCAAGCTACCGGGCCAGGGCTTGTGATGGTTATATTTTGAATGATAGAACTGTTTATTTTTCTAGATTTCCTATATTGAGTATTATGTATAATGAGTGAAGTGAATGTCAGAGCAATGTTTTTATTTTTATTTACTGATTGTTTTAATCCTCACCTGAGGATATGTTTTATTGACGTGAGAGAAAGAGGGAAACATCCATTTGTTTTTGCACTTACTTATGCATTCATTGGTTGCCTCCCGTATGTGCCCCGATTGGGGATCGAACACGTGACCTTTCGATGTACGGGAAGACACTCCAGCCAGCTGAGTCACCCGGCCAGGACAGAAGAATTTAGGTGTATTGCGACATGTTACCCAGGTTGTGGGAGAGGCTGGCCTGTGACTCACAGGAGCACTCCAGAATGGGAAGAAAGCCTTTTCTAGAAGGAAGGAGTGAATTTGCTCAAGGGGAGAGGGAGAAGATGTAACGAGGAGCCCACTGTGTGCATCAGTGGACTTGGGTGCACTGAGATGAGGAAGTATTGGTGGATGAGGTGTGTGTCCGTGACGTACTCATAACTTGAACTCTCTCAGACAACAGTCTTAACGACCTTACCCTTGGCCTAATTTCTTTTGTTAAGAAGAAAACCAATAGCATATGTGTTAAGAAACAGCAAGCTTCTTTGCCAAGAATCTGTTTAGAGTCCTGACCGGTATGACTCAGTTGGTTAGGCATTGTGGGTTCGATTCCCGGTCAGGGCACATGCCTGGCTTGCAGGTTCAGTCCCCGGTTGGATTGCATGCAAGAGGCAACCGATGGATGTTTCTCTCCCTCCCTTCCCCTCTCTCTCAAAATAAACTGAAATCTAAAGAAAAAAGCACAAACCAGAAAAGAATCAGTTTAGACACTATTAGCAGAGGAGAAATTGCAGGAACACTTCCAGCGACCCCCAAGAGAGTGTTCTCACGAAACGTGCTGAGTGTCCTGGGGGCAGATTGACGGAAGTCCCCGGCTCAGGAACCCCAGGGCTGTCTGCAGCGAGAAAATGCCCCCTCTCGTGTGCTCGGGTGAGGAATACCTGTTGCTCCTGGAGGCGGGGAGCAAACTGCTCCGTTAGCAGAACCTGATGAAAATCAATTTGAACAAATCTGTGCCTGGATGGTGGGGTGGAGTAAGTATCAAGTTTGGGGCCTTCAGAGAGAGGAACAGGCGGTTTTCTGGGCGGTGTGCCACCAGGTCTGGCGCTTCAGCTTTTCTGTTCCCCTGCAGAGGACAAAACAGCCAACGCCGAGGCTCAGTCGGCCCCGGGGGGACCCCAGCAGACCGCAGATGGCACGCAGCGTCCCGCCGGACACCCGTCCGCAGCCACGGGCCAGGGCGCCACCAGCAAGTGCCCATTCCTGGCGGCCCAGATGAGCCAGCGGGGCAGCAGCGTGGTGCGTGCAGCCAGCCTCGAGCTGCAGGAGGACGTGCAGGAGATGCGCGCCGGGAGGAAAGGTGAGCAGTGGGAGACTTCCCCTTGGCTCTTGTGGACCCCAGACGGATTGACAAGCTATTATTAGGGTAGCATTTGTGTGAACACTTTCCTCTTTTAGAGGCAAGGAGGCAGGTCGTTGAGACGGTTGGAGGACTGCGTTGCGCAATGGGGTCTTGCTCTGCTGTGAGTGTAGCATGTGACCAGCTTTTACAGTAACCGCCGGGTTTCTGAGAACAGCTGGCAGGCATAAGCTGGCCCCTGCTCCCCGTTGTGTCCCTCCCGTCATCTGGTGGGGTAAAAGGGGAAAGGTCGTGTTCTGCATCGAGGGATGGTCTCGGGACTCCCCAGCCACGGGTCTCACTGACGGTTATGGAGTGGCAACCTTAACCCAGTGTGGCTGTCCCCATGGACACCCAGGGTCCCTGAAAAACATCACTAGCAGAAATGATGCGTTTGGCTGGAATTGTTTTCTGTGATGAAAGCTGAGATCAGGATGGGGAGCAGGGTGAGCTGGGGTGGGAAAGGCTTGCCAGCCAGCTAGAGAGCGTTGGGCGCCAGTGTTCGTTAAAGCTGGCTGGAGGCCCTGACTCTGGCCCCCCAGGAACTAAAAGGGAGGGAGAGACGCTCCCTACACTCAGTTACAGCGGGCCGAGGGCCTGGTGGGCTTCGCCAGCACTTGTGACAGGAGCCCGGAAGGTCCTGTGGACTCAGAAGAGAACGTTGGTCCCCTTTGTCTCTCATTACTTTGTCGCAGAGGTGGCCCAAACCTCGGTGAACCCCAGTGTGGTCAGCGTGAAGACCGATGGAGGGGAGCCGGGTGGTCTGCTGAGGACCTTCCAGGACATCATGCAAAAGCAGAGGCCGCAAAGAGTGTCCCATCTACTGCAGGACAACTTGCCAAAGTGTGAGTCCACTGCCCGCGCCTGATGAGAGGAGAGCTTAGAACTTAAACGTGCCTCAGAGTAAACGTCAAATTGCATGAGGGGCGTGGGTTCGAAGGCACGTCCCCTGCTCGATGCCAGCAGGTGCTCTGGGCAGACCGAGCACAAGCCCTGGTGGCTCCTTGCCTTCTCTCGTAACACCTGCCACCCGCCCGGGCGCCGCGGTGACCTCTTGACACCCAGTCTCGGGACGAGGACACGCAGTAACTTTGCCCAGAGTCTCTCTGTCGCCAAGTGACTGAGCTGGGATGGGAACCCAGGTCTTTCACCAAAGCCCAGATGTGCCTCTCACCCACCCGGCTGTCCTTCGTTTTGTTTTCAGCTGTTTCCACTTTTCAGTATGATCGTTTCTTTGAGAAGAAAATTGATGAGAAAAAAAATGACCATACCTATCGAGTGTTCAAAACCGTGAACCGGAGGGCGCACCTGTTCCCCATGGCGGACGACTACTCAGACTCCCTCATCAGCAAAAAGCAGGTGTCGGTCTGGTGCAGCAACGACTACCTGGGGATGAGCCGCCACCCACGGGTGTGTGGGGCAGTCATGTGAGTGGCCCTCAGCTTTCAGACCCTGCTGGCGGTTTTCCGCAGGACGTTGGGGGGTCGGCAGGGATCTGTTGGGGGGAGCGTCCCGCAGCCAGAGCACAGTACTGTCCGTGGCCTGAAAAGATGGCTGCAGGTGACCTTTAAAGAAACCTGATGTGTGAGCAGCCGGTGGGGCCCTGTGTGTGTGAGGTCCGAGTTCACGGGCGCGTCAGACGCCTGTCTGTCTACTTCCCGCCGCTCGGGAGCAGGCGAGTGGGCCCCTGACGGCAGGCGGCCTCGACGGTGGCAGCGCGGGGGAGAAGCACAAGTCCGGCAGCGCCGGGGCAGGCTGCTTCGGCACGACATTGAGGAGGGCGAGAGAGCGCCTCCTTCGTGCCCTTCGGGAGGGTCGCCACGGCTCGGGACACTTGGGAGGGTAGCTCGCCAAACTCCAGGGAGGCTTGAGGAAGAAAGAGATCCCTATCTGGGTCTCGTGAGGTGTCTGCCCTGACGTTCCGTGGCTGGTTGGCAGAGGCTTCGGGCGAGCCCCGTCCACGATGTCCCTCTGGAGACAGATGTCGTGTGAGTGGAGAGGATGTTTGTCGGGGGAAAGAAACCTGAGCGCGGTAACTCAGCTAGTACGGAGTACTCACGGGACTGTTAAGTGAACACTTGACGGTCCCTGGGGGCATCGTCACCTGCGTGGTGACCCCCTCCCTTCTCCGAAGACGAAGGTGGTGGAGAGTCCTGGCCGCAGATGGCGCAGCGAGCGAGCTCCCGGGCCGACAGGAGCCCCAGGCGCCCGCACCCCACGGGGGAGGGGCCGTGCGTGGCGTTCACTCCGTGAGGCTTGTCTTCCCCCGCCCCTCTCTAGGGACACGCTGAAGCAGCACGGCGCGGGAGCCGGCGGCACTAGAAACATCTCTGGGACCAGCAAGTTCCACGTGGACCTGGAGCGGGAGCTGGCCGACCTCCACGGGAAGGACGCGGCGCTCTTGTTCTCCTCGTGCTTCGTGGCCAATGACTCCACCCTCTTCACTCTGGCCAGGATGCTGCCAGGTAAGGCCGGCGCCGGGGGCCCGGGATAGCGGCCCGGCTTCTCTTACCCGCAGTCCGCTGCGGCCCAGGGACGCACCACGGGAAATGCCAGAAGTAAACAACTCGCGTTTTGAATTGCACGCTGTTCTGAGCTGTGGGATGGAACCTCTCGAGTCCCACTTCGTCTCTCAGGGGACGTGACTCACCCCTTTGTCCCGCATCTCCGCTGTAGACCCGCCAGTCACTCAGTCGCTGTCTCCGTTGTCAGGTCACCTGTCAAGGCATCGCAGTGCTGTGTTCGAGTCACGCTTACTAACCACGGCCCCAAGCGCGCGAGTGGGGATGCTGGCCCTTGAGCTAGGCCAGAGGGAGGCCGTAGGCACTCCTCTTAAGTGAAAAGAGCAAGCTCTTGACGTAAGAACAGCAGTGGCGCGCTGAGACGGCTGAGATCCACAGTGAGAAAGGACCCTCCACCCGTGGGGTTGCGTGATCTGTCCGTCAGGCTGCGTCGTGGGGACACTCTGTAGGGTCAGCGCTGTCCGCGGCTGTTCCCGGCATCTACTGGGGATCTTGGGCCAGGCCCCCTTCGGAGAGCGGGGGTGACGTGAGAGGAGTGGGGGCGACGAGGCTTACCGGGGACGCTCAGCGAGAGCAGAGGCGTGCCCAGGAGCAGTGGTTCTGGAACTGCGTGTGCGCGCTGTCTGCACGTCCTCGGTCCCAGCAGGGTGTCACACCAGAGGAGAGTCACGTCGGAAGGGCTCATCTGTCACCCGAGGGCTTTCGATGTGCTTTGTATCCTACGAGAGTCCCATGGAGAGTTCCCCTCATCGCTGTGGTTACCTCGTGACTGAGTTGGAGTGAGACGGCCAGATTTGAGAGCAAACGGAGCCCTGGCTGGTGTGGCTCAGTGGATTGAGCGTGGCCTGCGAACTAAAGGGTCGCCGGTGCCATTCCCAGTCAGGGCACATGCGTGGGTTGCAGGCCAGGTCCCCAGTGAGGGACACACGAGAGGCAACCACACATCGGTGTTCCTCTCCCTCCCTCCCTTTCGCTCTCTCTGAAAATAAATAAATGAGATCTTTAAAAAAGAGAGATAGCAGATGGAGAGCCTGCTGCAGGGTCCAGGCCTGCTCGCTGGTCCCCTGGCCAGGAGGGAACTGGAGCGCAGTGGCTTTCCCAACGGGGAAAGGCAGCGAAGTCAGTTGTCCCCGACTGTCTAGGGAACAGTTTGTCTTCGGTGCAGAGGGCAGCAAACACCCATTGTCGTCCTCAGGCTGCGAGATCTACTCCGACGCGGGGAACCACGCGTCCATGATCCAGGGGATCCGGAACAGCCGCGTGCCGAAGTACGTCTTCCGCCACAACGACGTTGGCCACCTCCGGGAGCTGCTGCGGGGGTCCGACCCCGAGGTCCCCAAGATTGTAGCGTTCGAAACCGTGCACTCGATGGACGGTGAGTCCGTGTGGAGGCCACTGTGAAGCCTGGAACGAGACACTGGGCTTGAACCCTTGACAAATTGTCTTTGTTTTGCAGTTTCTTTCTTTCTTTCTTATTTATTTTTAGAGAGAGGAGAAGGGAGGGAGAAAGAGAGGGAGAGAACCAGCAATGTATGGTTGCCTCTCACATGGCCCTCACTGGGGACCTGGCCCGCAACCTGGGCATGTGCCCCGACTGGGAATCGAACCTGGATCTTTTGGTTCCCAGCCCGCGCTCAATCCACTGAGCTACACCAGTCGGGTGTTTTGCAGTTTCTTTTAAGTCTTGGCTAGGATTTTGTAGTTGGTGGACATTGTGTGGATTTGGGTAAATGTGGGTTTTCTACTCTGGCTTCTACTCGGCTCTAAGGCCCCAAGATCATCTAGAACTGGGGGGAGTTCATTTTTCCCTCCAGTGTGAAAAGTGAGACTTGGAGCATCCGTTCTTTTGTTCTGCTTTTACTAAAGCAGAAGCAGGCAAGGCTAAGACTCCCGGTCTCTCCTCAGGGGCGGTGTGCCCGCTGGAGGAGCTGTGTGACGTGGCCCACGAGTTCGGCGCCATCACCTTCGTGGACGAGGTCCACGCCGTGGGGCTGTACGGGGCCCGAGGCGGCGGGATCGGCGACCGGGACGGGGTCATGCCGAAGATGGATATCATTTCTGGAACACTCGGTATGTGTCTTCACGCTGTGCTCTCGGCACTCACTCCGCTGTCCCAGCGAGGCCACAGACGCACAGGTCTAGCAGGGGCCCGGCGAGGGTGCAGCAAGCCTGGGCCCCATTTGGGGCGAGAGTTCATGCTCTCAGAGGGGGTGGCACGGCCTAGCAGAAGCCTTGCAGCCTGGAGGCTTGGCTCCCAGAGTCAGAGCGAGTCCCACAGCCTCCACGACGGCACTGCGACCCGCGGCCTTCGGGCCCGTCCCAGGTGGTGCTGCGCCCACCGCACGCATGGCCGCAGCCTCCCACTGCACGTCCAGTGACCCCGGTAGGGCCGGTCCCTGAGCAGCCAGACACGGGTGTTGTGACCCTGGAGCTCTGTGCCTGCCGCGCGGGAACCGAGCTCCTCACCGGCCGCTTTGTGTCTGCGTTGGTCCTTGTCACTGAGGGGCAGGGTCTCCTGGGGCCGCACTTGGAGCCGCGCTGCCTGCAGGGTGTGGGTGCTGCCCGCGGCGCTCACGTGCCCTGACTTCCGGCTGACCGCGCCAGTCTGCGCCACAGCTCCCCGCAGTGGTGGCAACAGCAGCCCCTCCCTCCGCTTTGCGGAGGAAGCGAATGAGTCGCATGGAAACAGCTCCTGTCCATGTTCTCTTTACTTACGGACCCAAAAGAGATGCAAACGTAGATAGTACAGATTCGGGATTTCAAGTCAGGCTGTTGGAGACCCGCGTGGCAGCTGCTACAGGAGGGGTGGTGGGAAGGAGTGCCCTTCAGCAGTGGCGAGGGGCAGGCGGGCCTGGAGGAAGCTCTCGCTCACAGGTCCTGGCCCCCGCGGCTGTCTTCTTTCGACGAGCTCTCCTGACATGGGCCCCGATGGCATACGGCCATCGGGACAGAGGAGGCTGGGGAGGAATTTCCCACCCAGCCCTGCCTGGGGTCCGGCAGGCGGGTCAATGACAGATCGTGGTGCTGAGGCCTCCGGAGTCCTTCGTCCTGAAACCTGAGATTCAGATTACGTAAAGGGACTAGCGAGGACTGAAAAATAAGGCTGGCCCTAGAGACACCTGAACAGGTTCTGAGGTTTCCTGCTTGCCTGGCAAATGCTGATTGTCGAATTCTGTGTTTGCTTAAGCAGGAAACAGCATGGGCCCCACCAGACAGCTAAGTGGCTTCTGTGGGTGACAGTCCAGGCTCCAGGGCTAGGCTCGCAGCGGAGGCCGGTCCCAGGAGCGCGCAGTGGTGAGCTCGGGGCCGGCCGGGCCGCTGGCCCAGGGGGGAGAGGCCGCCGCTGGTGTTCAGGCTCCCCGGGACGAGACAGCAGCTTGGCCGTGGGCTTCGGGCGAGGCCCTTTCACAGGCTTCCTCGGTTTTTTGCTTTCTGAGATGGGGGGACATACCTTGCCTTCAGTCTGAGGGCAGGTTAAGGAGACAGAGAAAAGGACGGGCCCTGAGCCCCTGTGGCGCCGCAGGGCTGAGCGGCTGCTGCGTCCTGAGCCGCTGCGTCCTGAGCCGCTGCCTGTTCTGCCCCAGGCAAAGCCTTCGGCTGCGTGGGCGGCTACATCGCCAGCACCAGCACGCTGGTCGACACTGTGCGCTCCTACGCGGCCGGCTTCATCTTCACCACCTCCCTGCCGCCCATGCTGCTGGCCGGGGCCCTGGAGTCCGTGCGCACCCTCAAGAGCGCCGAGGGGCGGGCGCTGCGCCGCCAGCACCAGCGCAACGTCAAGCTCCTCCGGCAGATGCTCATGGACGCTGGCCTCCCTGTCGTCCACTGCCCCAGTCACATCATCCCCATCCGGGTGAGAGCCTCTCGGGGCCGGGCCCGGGGCGGGCGGGTGGGCTGGAGCCAGGCCCTCGCGAGAGGAGAGCTCAGGAAGCAGGCGCGTGGCCAGCTTTGATGTGTGGCTTCCTACTCGGTCGTCCTGAAATAGCCCTGCTGGTGTGGCCAGACAGCCCCTTCATCCCCGTGGCTCCGGCTGGTTGGTGTCAGCTGCGGTCCCCGTGCTACCACGGTGCCCACACGAGCCTGGATGGCTGACTCCGGAAAGCTACTTCCCTTGTGGCGTGGGCTCCCCCTCTGCTCGGGCAGCGCCGCCTCCCCCTGTCCACAGGCCTGCGCCGCTCCCGCCCGAACCACCCCTCCCCTCACTGCGCAGTCCATCAGCTTTTCCGCTCAGAGGCGGTCGGTCCTGCTCTGGCCTGACTTCCTGTCATCTCCAAACTCAGGTGGCAGATGCTGCTAAAAACACGGAGATCTGTGATGAACTCATGAGCAGACACAACATCTACGTCCAAGCCATCAACTACCCCACGGTGCCCCGGGGGGAGGAGCTGCTGCGGATCGCCCCCACCCCGCACCACACCCCCCAGATGATGGACTACTTCCTCGGTGAGTGCGCAGCCCCCTGGGAGTGCTCTCGGGGTGCACAGCTCAACGCCACTTCGGTGGCGGGAGCCTCCGGTGCCCCTTGTCAGTGACTCAGGACGCACAGGGACTGCCGCTCTGGGGAGCAGAGGGCAGCCTCGGAGCGCAACCTCGCTCCTCTCCCCTGCCCTGCACAGTCCCTGAAACAACCCCCCCCCCCCCCCCCCCCGCTGCTAGGGGCGGGGCTCTCCACGCCACTCAGAGGCTGAGCGGTTTGAGACTGCGAGTCAGTCGTTTCTGGAGTTTCCCGTTTAATACTTTCAGGTCACAGCTGACCGCAGGTAACGAACTGTAGGTGGGGGGCTACTGTCCACCAGGCGTACACCGTCTGAGTGCAGACATTCGGTCAGCCCAGGGAGAGACCCCACAGCCATCGGCAGCCACTCTCTAGTCCCCCCAGCGCTGGCGCCCCTGGCCCACGCCCTGTCCGGACGTGCTGTGCTTGGCGTGGGACCAGCGGCGTGTGGTCCATGCCTGGCCGCACTCACAGCCGTGCTCTGCAGGGCCGCCCAGGCTGCAGCGGGACCCACACTTCTCCCCTCAGTGCCAGACGCTCTTCCTCGGCTCCAATGCCCGCCGGCAGAGGGATGTCGGGGCTCCCACTCTTTTCTTTTTAAGATTTTATTTACTTTTAGAGACGGGGAAGGGAAGGAGAAAAAGAGGGAGAAAAAGAGCAATGTGTGAGAGATACATAGACCAGTTGCCTCTTGCATGACCACCGCCCCCCCCAACTGGGGACCTGGCCTGCAGCCCAGGCATGTGCCCTGACTGGGAATTGAACCAGCGACCTTTGAGTTCGCAGGCCACTGAGAACAGACCCCTTTTGACTGTTAGGAAAATAATGGTCAAGGTTTGGGGTGGACGTTTTCACCTCTCTTGGGTGTATATTCTCTTTAATCTTTTGCCCCTTGGTCCTCACAGAGAACCTGCTGGCCACGTGGAAGCGGGTGGGGCTGGAGCTGAAGCCGCACTCCTCGGCGGAGTGCAACTTCTGCAGGCGGCCTCTGCACTTCGACGCGATGAGTGAGAGGGAGCGAGCCTTCTTCTCCGGCATGAGCAAGCTGGTCTCCGCTCAGGCCTGAGCGCCGCGACCTCGGCCACCCGCCTGTCCCCCGCCTTGTCGTATCCACAGAGTCTCCAGAAATGGCTCTGTGGGTTAAATTATATTAAATTTTAATCTATGGTGAAAGCATAGTCCTGAAAATAAACTCTGGCTGAAGGGGCGGGGCCTGCTGTTTCACGCTGCTGAACCAGAAAATCCTTGTCTTCATCCCTTCACGTTTGGTCCACGTCGCTGAGATGTGAGATGTGCGTGAAGACGCACTGGCCCTCGGGCGACGGCTTCAGACCCTGTGGGGCGGCAGGCCTCCCGCTCTGCCCAGAGGACACGGCTGCACCTGGCGGCTTGCAGCCACTGCAGCTGCACGGGCTCTGACCGGAGTCACCGCGGCAGCGGCGGCCAGGTTCACTTTCCATTCTCGCCTGCACTCCCCACCGCCCCCGCGCCGCCCCAGCTGCCGCTTCCCTTTCCTTCCCAGCTGCTGCCTCGGCCTCACACTGCCTCGCGAGAGTCGGGCCACCGCCCACCTGCACCCGCCCCGCCATGGCCACCGCGTCCTCTCCAGGATAGCGGGAGGGCGTGTGCTCCTCACCTGACTCCTTCCCCCCCACGTCCCGGGCCCATTGCTGCCTCCTGCTCTCTCTCCGTCACGAGCGTCTGCGTCCTGCTCAGCCCATTGGCCCACAGCAGGATTTGTCACTTGCCGTAAAAGTAACCGAGCCCAAGCGTCCTTCGTCGAGTGGGTGGGTGAAGGCGTGGCGTGTGTGTGTGCGGTGGAGTATTACTCAGCTGTCAAAAAGGAAAGGCGGACATTTGCTACAAGGTGGATCTTGAGAGCATCAGGGTTAGTGAATCAGAAAAGACAACTGATGTCGCTCACGCAAGGCATAAAGCAGCAAAACTAGACAGCTGGTGGTGGCCACTGGAGGGCAGGGGGTTGGGAGGATGAAGAGGGTGAAGACAAGGGGTCAAATAAGGGTAACAGGGCCCAGACCTCAGGTGCTGAGCACAAAGTGGGGTGTGTCACACAGTTTTATGTACACTGGAAATTTATATTATGTTACCAGTGTTAACACCAATACGTTTGAAAAGGAAAAGAGCAAGCTCTCCCTCAGTCCCCTCCTGGCTGCCGCCCTGCCCCTCCTTGCTGGTCCCTGACCCCCGTGGAAACGCGGACACTGCCTGTGGCCGCCGCTGTCGGCCGGCCTGCCCTTGGCCACTGCGCAGCTCTCCCCGTGCGCTCCCAGCTGCCTCGCACCGACTCCCCCGATCACTCCCCTCCCCCACGGTCGCGCCCCGCCTGGGTTTTCAGTCCAGCTGCGCAGCGCCGTCTGCCGAACACCACCCCGGACCACGCAGGTGCAGCAGGTCAGCCGCACCTCCCCTGTCTTACCACCAACTGCCCGTTGCTGGGGCCTCTTGGTGGAAGTCAGCTGGCGGCCCCACACGAGCCTGTTAGCCGGTCCTGAAAGTTCTTCCTCCAGGATAAATCCCGAGCCAGTCTGCTCCCCACCCCTCCATGGCGACCACCCATCCACTCACACTGCCTTCATCCTGGCATCTGCCCCTGCAAGGTACCTGGGAGCTTTTCTTTTCTTTTTTAAGATTTTACTTATTTCTAGAGAGAGGAAGGGAGGTAGAAAGAAACATCAATGTATGGTTGCCTCTTGTGCGCCCCCTACTGGGGACCTGGCCCACAACCCAGGCATGTGCCCTGACTGGGAATGGAACTGGTGAGCCTTTGGTTCTCAGGCTGGTGCTCAGTCCGCTGAGCCACACCAGCCAGGCCTGGGAGCTTTTAAAAGCGTGAGTCACAGCACTGCCTTCCCCTGCAGAAAACGGTCCTGGGTTCTCCAGCTGCACTCAGGTTCAAGACCACGTTCCTCCCACAGCTGACGGCGTTCGCTGGGCTTGCCACCCCACCTTCATTCCTTTCTCAGTTTCTCGTGTTGGCGTGCACCCCCAAACCTCAAAACACCCCAGAAGGGTCCTGGCCCCCAGGCCTCGGAGGCAGCCACTGTTCCTCTGCCCGGTTTCCCTACCCTGGGGCCGCCTCTCTCAGCACAGGAGAGCGTGCCCAGCCCCCGGCTGAGGCAGCCCCTCCTGGGCTCTCACCTGCATTCGACCCACAGCCATCCGTGGTGCCCTGCAAAGCAAGGCCACCGCCACAGTGACTTCTCCCTGCTCACCATCGGCCCCTTTCTCCCCACTTCTGCAGCCCCGGGGGCCGGCACGGACCCAACACACAGGAGGCTCTAGGCCAGTGTGTGCTGGACGAACAGAAGGGGACTGTCCCTGCCCAGGCTGCCATCATGAAACATCATAGACCCCACAAAGGACACCCACTGCTCACAGTTGTGCAGGCTGGGGGGCCCCAACGCCCAGGGCTGGCCAGCGGGGCTCCTGGCTCTTCCTGGCTCGCAGCCGCTGCTTCTCGCTGCAGAGTGAATTCACGTGGCCTTGCCTCAGACCTCGGTCTTCCTCTTCTCGTGAGGCTGCCAATTAAAGTCCCGCTCCCTGACCTGATCTAAATCTACTGTACCTTCCTAAGGTCTCAATGCCATCACATCGGGGTTAGGGCTCCAACAGACGCATCAGGGGGGACGCAGTCCGTGATAGGACCAAGGGTGGCATCTAAGCCTCCTTTACCAGGAGGAACAGGAGAGCTGGAGAAAATCCGAGCAGCTGGCGGACAGAGAGAACCCCGGCCTGCTGCCCCCCTCCGCTCTAGAAAGGGCCACTGCGCTGCGTCCCTGCCCGAGTCCGCCCTGCCCTGGACAGACTTCGGCGGGGACCCGCTCCCATCACAAAGGCCACATGCCCAGGAAGGCCACTCAGAATGCGAGCCGCCAATGCTGCTTTCTGCTCCGAAAACCAGCCGCACTCCACTTTCCCTGCTGCTTCCTCCCGGGGGAGCCCTGTGCCTGCAGCCCCCTCGCTCTCCCCCTTCCCGCGGGCTTTGTCCTCGAGCCCGGCTGCTTCTCGAGGGCTTCTCGAGGGCTTCGCGAGGCCCAGCTTCCTTCTCACGAGCATCCATCCGAGCCTGTGGGGTCCCAGGGTTCTCAGCGGGACAGTTCTCCTCATTGCCCCTGGGGGTTCCAGAGGGTGACGGTTGTAGGAAGGAGGGGTGGCATTTGTGAACGGCTTAGCTTCTCAAAAGAACTCCTGTGTGACAAGGCGTGATGCTGTGGGAGTTTTCCAAGCATGTTTTTTTTTTTTTTTAAGATTTTATTTACTTATTTTAGAGAGGGGAAGGAAGGGAGAAAGAGAGGGGGAGAAACAGCAATGTATGGTTGCCCCTCACATGGCCCTCACTGGGGACCCAGCCCGCAACCCAGGCATGTGCCCTGACGGGGAATCGAACCGGGACCCTCTGGTTCCCAGCCCGCGCTCAATCCACTGAGCTACACCAGCCAGGGCCCAAGCATGTTTTGAATCTGAGCGCATTACATCAGGTGTCCTGTTGGGGCGGGGGGGTGTCGTTTCCAGGCCTCGCATTTGCTCTCGGGTCTCCCCAAGCCTCGCACCCACACCTCAGGGAGTCTTGTGCTCACTGCTCCCCAGTAGTGAAAATCCGAGGCAACATCAGCGCCTGCAGGTGCCCGGCCCTGCTCCGGCTTTGTGAGCCTCTGAGGCACCACTTCCTTCCTTGGTCCCGGCTCAGGTGCTCTGGGCGGGGTGCCTGGCTCGGGAGGAGCACTATCGAAGCTGCACCAGATGGCTGGCCTCAGCGTAAGCCCCTTACCTAATCGTGACAACCGAGGAGCACTTGCTGCATTGATCAGACGTCCACACTCGTCACCCCAAGTCCTTCTAACAGCGGTGGCCGGCCCCATGTGCAGAGGAGCAAACCAAGCCTCCAAGTGGGGCTTCGCCTGACCGAGCTAAGCTGGGTGGCAGAGCTGGTAGTTACCCCGGGTCGCCTGAGTCCCATCTCTCCCCATCCTGCAGGCAGTGGCCATGGCCGCGTGTGTCTGGCAGCGTGGAGGAGAGGGCCTGGGGCCCACTGTGAGCACCCTTCCTGCTCTGGCTCCTCCAGCCCCCCAGCCCAGGACCCCCCGCCCCGGCCCCCGCCCCGGCCTCCTGTAGGACCAGGAGAGAGGAGCTCTGGCCCTTCTCATGCTGTAGACAAGACCCCACAGTCCTCCTTCCACTGCCCTCATCTTTATCTCCAAAACGTTCTTCTGAATCTGCCACCCCCCCCCACCCCGGACCAGAGAGCCAGGACTGTGCGCGTGAGTGGGGGTGGGGTGCGGGACAGCAGCCTCAGCTGTTCTGAGAGGCAGGCAAATTTGTTTCCCACACAAAGGGCCCTGCTTCCTTCTCCACAAAGGGCCCTGCTTCCCGCTCCTGATCCTAGACGTGGCGGAAACTCTCCCAGCCGCTCGGCAGGGGCCTCCCCCAGACTGCAGCCTGGGGGAGGACAGTTCTGGTTTTCTTTCCTCCCACACCGCCCGAGGGAGGGCTCGGGGCCAAGCCAAGCTGCCTGCTCCTCCAGGAGCCAGCCCGGCCCTGTCAGGGCAGGACAGGGCCCACGCGGGGCTTCGGGTTGGTGGGTCAGGGACCCTCCTTCTGTCTTCTTTCAGGCAAGCAGATAACCAGGGGCATCAGCCCACCACAGAAGCCCTTGTGCCCGTCAGAAAGAGGAAGGTGGCCACACTTCTCTCCCAGCTGTGAGGGCAGAGTGTGCACCCGCCCCCCTACCCCGCCAGCTGCCCACAGTCAGGCAGCAAGATTAGCAAGCCTGCAGCCCCCACCCCCCACGTGGCCCTGACCAGCTGAGCTGCCCTGCACTGGCCTGCCCAGGCCCCACCCAGGCCCCTGCTGGCGCGCGGTGTCTCTGCTCCTCACAGGGCAGCTTTAGCCGCGGGGGTGGTGGCATAGCCGGCCCAGGTCAGACCCAACCCACGACTTCCCACGGACACATAGAGTACAGACCTGGACAGGCTGTGGTCAGACAGGAGTCGCCGGGGCCCCCAGTGGTGTCCCCTCATCTAGCACACACATAGCCCTCCTGGTCCCATGGGGCTGGGGCTCCCAAGCACAATCAGTCATGAGAGGCGGGGCAGGGAAGGGGTGCCCCAGCTTTGCCACCAGGTGGAAGCTCACCTGGGTGTCCCTTTGATGTCAGAGCAGAGACCCCGCATGTACTCTAGGTGAAGCAGAAAGGGGTGGATTTTGAGCTTGAGCTGGAACCTTCCGGGGCTCCCTGGTCCCTGCTGCAGGAATATCCCGGCCAGCCTTCCTCTCCCCACCCCTGGGGCAGGGAAGCCTGGGCACACAGCATGGATGTGGCCACCAGAGGGCGCAGTCACCCCACTGAACCTGCAGCGAAGCCTCCCCACCCGCTGGGGCCGGGGCTTCACTGGGGGCCACAAATGAAGCAGGCGTGGGGGTCCTCAGCCTTGAAGGCACTCTCAGTCTAGCAGGCGAAGGAGGAGGAGCCTGAGACGGGCACACAACAGAGGGCGGCCCGGCACAGCTGGGGACACAGGGCAGGGCGTGTGGGGCTGGCGGGGCTGAAGGGGCAGCAGACCCAGCCTGCTCTCTGGGAAGACCCAGAGCAGGCTCAGCGACTTTTTGCAGCTGGGACCCCATCCTACCCGCCCACTGCCCTCCCCCCACCAAGAACACAGCTGCCCTGGTCAGCTTCCCTCCCCCCCAGACCCCAAATCGCCTCTAGTCCTGCCTCACTTTAGGAAGCCGGGAGAACTCTCCCTTCTTTCCTCTCACATGCGCCTCCTGAGCTCAGGAGTAGCCGTGGGGACTGCCGGTAGCATTTATTGAGTGCCTTCTGTATGCCAGGGGTGGGGGTGCAGAGTGAGGCAGGTTGGGGTATCCCAGGCAGAAGGCACAGTTGAGGCGGGGCTGGGATGTGCCGGCTGCCCCCCACCCCGTGGTGCTAGGCCGTCGTGGGTCCCCGGCAGAAGTTCCGGTTGTAGAAGTGGTGGTTGTCCCTGGTCAGGGCGATGCCCAGCTGGGCCCAGAACATGCCCTGGCCGCTGGGCTGGCGGGGCCAGAGGAGGACGCTGCGGCGGCAGAGGCGCTGGCGGAGCCGCACGTAGCGGGAGCTGTGTGCGTCGCGGTTCAGGATCACCAGCACCACCACGTCCCTCTGGTCCTCCAGCAGGCGCTGCTGGGCGAGCAGGAAGCTGGCGCGCAAGAGGCCGCTGACCCGGTCCGTGCGGTCCAGCACGAACAGCGTCTTGCGGCTGCCGTAGACCGAGGCCCACAGGTTCTCGAAGAGCGTCTTGCCGGGGAGCCAGTCCCGCTCCTCCAGGCACAGGCGCAGCGCCTGGCGCCCGCGGCGCTCCTCCAGCTGCACCCGGAGCTCGCTGTACACCCAGTCGGCCACGGCGCCGTCCGCCTTGTTGAAGACCACGAAGGCGTCGTAGTCCGGGGCGGCCGCGCCCCGCGGGCGCCCCTGCCGGGGCAGCCAGGCCAGGCCCAGGTAGAAGCAGTACCAGAGGTCCCAGCCGCACAGCTGCTTCAGCAGGGTGACGGCCAGGACCAGGAGCACGAGCAGGAGGGTGGCGGCGAAGCAGGCCCAGGAGAGGGCCTCGTCCAGACACAGGCGCAGGTCCTGCTCGAAGATGCTGCGGCCCCGCAGCTGGGCCGGGCTGCCGCACGTGACTTGGTTGGACAGCCCGGGCACGGCCGCCTGCACCTGCAGCAGGAAGTCCACGAAGGCCGCCCCGCAGGCGCAGTGCAGGGGGTTGCTCCTCACGTCCAGGACTCTCAGGGTGGCCGCTTGGGGGCTAAACCAAGAGGGCTCCACGGTCTTGAGGGCGTTGGCACTCAGATTGATCACTTGCAGCCCTGTGGTGAGAGCGAAGAAGCCGAGGTCCACGAAGTTGATCCTGTTGCGGCTGACGTCCAGCTTCCGGAGTTTGGTGCGAGCAGGGAGGCTGCCATTGGTCAGGCCCTTCAGCTGGTTCCCTGCCAGGTCCAGCACTTCCAGGTTGGGCAGCAGGGTCAGGCTGCTCCAGTTGAAGTAGGCCAGGTGGTTGTCACGAAGACGCAGCAGCTGCAGGCTCTTGGGGAGGCTGCCCACGGTACGCGGCAGGAAGGCGTGCAGGTGATTCTGGGACAGGTCCAGGCGGAGCAGCCGTGTCAGCCCTCGAAAGAAGTGGAGGTAGAGGTCTTCCTCCTTCCACATGAGGTTCAGGGAGTTGCCGCTGAAGTCCAGGGCCAGCAGCGAGGCGCTGCCGAGCCGCGGGGACACGCGGCTGCAGATGGCGTTCTGTGCCAGGCTGAGGTAGCGCAGCTTGGGCAGCCGGGCCACGAAGCTGAGGTTGTGGCCCACGCCCTGCATGCGGAAGGACTCGCTGTTGTCGCTGAGGTCCAGGGCCTCCAGCTGGGGCAGCTCCGTGAACGAGCCCCCGTGGTACAGGTCCAGCTTGTTGTGGGACAAGTCCAGCACCCGCAGGCTGGTCAGCGGCACGAACTGGGAGCCGTTGACCGCCTGTGAGATGCTGTTGTGACTCAGGCGCAGGCACTGCAGGTGGGACAGCCCAGCAAACATCTCAGACTGGATGGTCACCAGGTTGTTCCGAGACAGATCCAAGGTGAAGTTGAAGGTCTTGCAGCTGGGCATGAAGTCCTCAGAGCCGGCGGCATCCTGGGGGTCTGGAGCGAGGTGCCTGGGCAATGGCCTGACCTCCTCCTCGTCACCGGCCCCCTCCGTGGAGACCACCGACCCCACCGACCCTGCAGACCCCAGCATCCCGCTGATGCGGTTGTCGGACAGGTCCACTTGGCGCAGCTGTGCGAACTCCTGGAAGAGGCTGAGGTTAACCTTTTTGATGAAATTCATCTGGAAACTCAGGTTCTGCAGCGCGGGCAGGCGGGTCAGCGGCCAGAGTGTGCCGTTGTCCAGCGAGCGGAAGAAGATGCCGGTCATGTCCAGCTGCTGCAGGGAGGTCAGGCTGCGGAAGGACTCCGCCAGCCACAGGTGGGCGTAGGATATGCCCTTGCGGTAGTTGAAGGACAGGTTGAGTTTGCGCAGCGTCGTCAGGTTCCGGAAGACCGTGGTGCTGGAGATGCATTCGTACAGGAAGTTCTCACTCAGGTCCAGCGCGGACAGGTTCTCCAGGCGGCTGAACCACCTGGCGTCCAGGCTGTAGAGAGAACTGTCACTCAGCACCAGGCCCTGCAGGCGTCTCAGGTGGCCGAATGTGTCGGGCTGCAGCTCGAGGGACCCGGAGGGGCAGGGCACGCAGGGGTTGGGGGCGTGGTCGCACCTGCGGCAGTTCCCACCCACGTCGAGCACGCGCAGCCCCGTGAGGTTGGCCAGGTCCTCGGGCCCCAGGGAGGTGATGCGGTTGTAGGAGAGCAGCAGGGTCTGCAGGCTGGGGGGCAGGCGGCGCGGCACCGCCGTCAGGTTGTCGTACTTGAGCGACAGGTGGGCGAGGCTGCGCAGGCCGAGGAGGGCGTCCGGGGCCAGCCGCACGGCCCGGCCGCAGGGATTCTTGTAGTAGCAGTTGCCGTCCATGTACAGGTGCTTCAGGGCGTGCAGGCCCCTGAAGCTGGAGGGGTCGATGGCCAGGATGTTGGTGTGGCTCAGGGACAGGCTCCTGAGGGAGCGGGGCAGGGCGGGCACGCTCGTGAGGTTGTTGTAGCTCAGGTTCAGGTCCTCCAGGGCGGGCATGGCCAGGAAGGTGCCGGGCTCGATGGTCATGTGGCAGGCCCAGTGCATGGTGCTCAGGCTGCTCGGGGGGCAGTTCCACTTCAGGTCCAGCCGCTTCAGGCCCGACAGCGGGGCAAAGTCGGAGCAGTGGAGGTGGCGGATGCGGTTGCAGCGCAAGGAAAGGTCGGTGACGTTGCCTTGGGGATCGGACGCCGAGAACTGGGGCACGGACGTCAGGAACAGCCATGCGCAGTTGACTTTGTGGGGGGCCTCAAGTTCACAGGGCAGGAAGGCAGGCAAGGAGCCTGGAGGGGCCAGCACCACGGCCTGGACCAGGAGCAGCAGGGGGAGCAGGGCATGGGGCCAGGGACCCTGCGGGGAGGGGGCCATGAGTGGCGGCCCCAGCTTCCCTCCCTGCAGCTCCTCCCCCACCCTCCCTCCGTGTGGGGAGGGGGGTTCCCGCCTCTGCCCAGCCCCTCCCCCTCCTCCCCACTATGGGGAACCTTGACTTTGGTCTCAGACCCAGCCTTCGACATGCAACTGCTTTCGAGACCTGGAAGCCAGACTCACGATCTAGAGCTTTCCCTCAGAGCCGAACCCCAGCTGGACCAGAGAGCTGGGCAGGGGGCCCGCTGTTCCCCAGGCTCCCCCACCCCCACGTCCCCCTTCCCTTGCTCGACCATCTGTCTTCTCTCCTGAGCAAGGATCCCTCTCTGCCCTGACCCCCGACCCACTACTTCCCAAGGCCTCCCTCTCCCTTTGGCCAAGACCCACGCAGGAGCGAGGGTCTCCCTCTGGGGTCCAGGCTGGGACCACCCAGGGCCCTGGTAAGGGCAGGTGCTGCCCAGGAGTGCTGGACCGGCTGTGAGTCAGAACGGATCAGAGGGCGGCGTGGGCAGCAAAGGGCCGGATGGAGCCCAGGCCTGGGCGGCCACGAGGAGCCCGCACCTCAGCCTCCTCTTCCACGCTGCTCTGATGTCTTCAGGGTTCAAGGAGTGTCCTGTCCCCAGAGCCATGTGGGTGACTGCCCTTTCCACTACTGTCTGCGGCCACCAAGCCCACCTTTCTTTCCAACCCCCCCAGGCTGTCCCCTCCCCTGGAGGGCTGAGGGCGTCTGTCCTACCATGATGAGGAGCGGGGGCTTCTCCAGAGGGTCTCGCTTGTGCGTGCGTGGTCCCTTCCCGCGGTGACAGCTCACAGAACAGAGGAAGTGAGAATTTCTCAACCTAGGAGCCCCCTCCCAGCCCAGGCTGGGGGGAGGGGCTGTGCAGTGAGTCAGAGGTCGTTTGCATAGTCAGATGGCAGACTGAGGGCCCCTTGGAGGCTTCCTCTTTCACTGCCCTCAGCTTCCCACCCCGGCCAGCCGTGCCAGGTCCCGTCCCAGGTCCGGTCCCACGTCCTGTCCCCGCCCAGGTCCCATCCCACGTCCCGTCCCACGTCCTGTCCCACGTCCTGTCCCCGCCGCGCATGCCTCCTGGGCCTCACACCTGCCCTCCGGGAATTCAAAGACACAGAGGCCCAGAGCCCAGTGTGAGCTCATGAAATCAGGGTCAGGGACAGTGCTGGGCCTTGGCAGGACTGCCGGGGCCCTTCCTTCCACTCTCACTCCTGGGGTCCTCAGCTCCTTCAGGGCAGGGCCCGGAGTCCTTCCCCTCCGCTCTTCCCTGCTCCTCAGGCTCTAACCCTGGGTGGGGGTGGGGGTGGGAGGCCGGGGCCAAGCCCCTCAGCAAGCCCCACTGGCTCCACTTCCAGACCTGCCTGGCAGCTGCCCATCACCCCCCCCCCCTTCCACCTTGTCTCTGGCCAAGACCAGTGCCGTTGCCACATCCTCCCGGCTGGCCTGCTTCTGCACGCACGCCCCACGGCCTATTCCCATGTGGCCCCTGTCACATGAGGTCCCTCCTCTGCTCAGACCCCTCCATAGCCCTTCCCGGCCTCTACGCCACAGGGTCCCCTAGGAGGTGTCCTCCCAGGGCCGTCCCAACCGGTGTCCAGCCGTGCTGGCCTCCTGGCACAGGGCCAGCATGCCCCTGCCCTCTCCCGCCCCAGGGCCTTTGAATGTGCAGCTGAAGTTCTTCTCTCAGATACTCCCAAGTCGCCTCCTTTCCGTCTCTGCTCACACGGGCTCCCCTGACCTGTGTATAACCCTCCCTCCGGGGCCTCGCACTCCCCTGAGGCCCTCCCCGGCTGCTTTTCTGTGTAGCTGACGGTTCTCACCCACTAACACACCACGCCCTCACATTTCTGGGGTCTGTCATATACTGACTTCGTGCCCTGCTGGGGTGCCAGCCTCCCGAGGGCCAGGGTCTTTCTTGTCCATACCCCAGGGCCCAGCACGGTGCCCAGCGTGCTGGCGGCGCTCATTGGTCGAATCCACGGCTGCGGCACTCAGCTCTGGGCACGTACAGTGTTCCTGAGTGATGAGTGAATGAACAGGTAGGGCTTCTGCGGGGTGTGGGCGGGGGGCAGGGCTGGACGACTGGGTGGGGGTCGCCACTCCAGGCTGCCAGGACTGCAGCAGGCTCCCAGGCCCAGGGGGTCAAACGGCAAAGCAGAAACGGCAGGGTCTTTCTGTCCCCTTGGGGACCAGTGTCAGGGGCCCCCTTCTCTGGGTCTGGTCCTCCGCCCTACACCTCCGGGGGCTTTAGCAGGGCCTGAGAAAGGCCCCAGGGCTGGGATGGGGACCTGAGCCCCAGCCCAGCACGTGCTCACAGAACAAAGGACAGCGCGCAGTCAGCAGCTGAACCCATCATCAACCCTGCACACCCTCTCCCTGGCGCACCTCCTGCTAAGTCCCAGGCCCCAAGGAGACCCTCCCTGAGTCCCTGGGACCAGAGACCGAGGCCCTCTGCCCCTCCCCCACCCCCAGCAGCCACCCTGTCTGCCTCGGGGGCAGGAACAGAGGATCCTGGGAGGATGTCTGCACACACATGGACTCGACACTGCAGATGTCAGATGTCCAGGCACACCCACCGCGCCTCAGCCCCACGGAGGTCGAGAAGCCCCAGCGTGACAGGCCCAAGAGGCCCCCAGGGAGACCCCCGTCCCACTCCGAGCTGTGCGCACAACAGAAGGGACTGTGCAGGCGGGGGTGAGGACTTGAGAGGGGAAGAGTCTTGCGTCACCAGGGAATGGGAGTGACTAAATGTAGTCAGAGACGTCCTTCGCAGGACAGAGGGACACAGATGTGAGCGCAGAAGCAGAGAAAGCAGAATCGAACCCGTATACAAACACACTGCCTCTGGCTTTGAAGATGGCAGGGGGTGGGGAGTCGGGGTAGGGGGTGCTCTGGCCACTGGAAAAGGCGAGGAATGGATTCTCCCCAGGCCTGCAGAGAAAAGCAGCTCTGCCAATGCCTAGGTTTTAGCGCTGGGAAGCTCAGTCTATCATTCCAGACTTATCAGAACTGTTAAAAGAATATGTTTGGTTGTTTGTTTTTAAGAGAGAGGGAAGGGAGGAAGAGGGAAACTTCAATGTGTGGTTGCCGTTCGTGCGCCCCCTACTGGGGACCTGGGCCACAACCCAGGCATGCACCCGGACAGGGAACTGAACCAGCAAACTTTTGCTTCCCAGTCTGGCTCTCAATCCACTGAGCCACACCAACCAGGGCCGTCTGTGTTGGTTCAAGCCAATAAGTTTGGGCAACCTAGAGCTGCCATAGGGAACTAACACACCCAGGTCCCCAGGCCACAGTGGAAGCTGGCCGCTCCCAGCCACAAGGGGACCTGACTGAGGCTCTGCCTTCGTGACACTTTCTGAGAGGGGGAGGGACAGGGCCTCCCAATGCCCATACCAGAGGTGGTCCCTCAGAGCCAGACTCAGGTATTGATTTAAAAATATTTTATTCTTTAAAAAATACAGCATTCAACCATCTCATCCTGCAGTGACCCTGCCCCGCCCCGACTGACCCCACCCCTGTGGCCAAAGGCTTCTGGGCTGTGCTGGGACCCTAGGCTCAGTTCCCTGGGGGCCGGTTCATGCCAGGCCCTTGAGATAGCCAAGCAGGGTCCCCAGACACCCTGGGCACGCAGAAGGGAGGCAGGGAGAGCCATGGGGAGGGTCGCAAATGCTGGCTCAGTGGCCCTCAGAAGCCGCAGGAGTGATCAGTCACCAGCCCTCCTGCCCCACGAGAGGCAGCCCTGCCCTGGCACCCAGGCCGGGAAGGAGGGGGGTGGCGGGGAGCGGCCCCACAGTCCCACACCAGCGTGGCTCAGGCCCTGCCTCCTAGCTGTCGTCCCCGTTCTCGCCGGGGCCCCGGATGAGGCGCTTGTGGCCCCGCTTGCCGCCTGGGCCCTTGGGCTTGGCGAAGGCCTGCTTGAAGGCATGCTGCTTGGGGTGCACCTCGTCATACAGGAAGTCGGCCGTCAGCTCCGCCCCATCCCCGATCTCCATCTGTGCAGGCGGGCAGGGTCGCACACAGCCACAGTTACCCCCACTCCTGGGGCACACTCCCTGGACCTCGCACACCCCAGCCCGGCGAGCCCCACCTGGAACGCCACCTCCAGGCCCTGTGCGCCTCGGTCACCTCTGCCACCCTGCCTCCCGGGGACAGGAGACACGGGCCAGGGCTAGGGCTTGTCCAGGCCAGCGGTCAGCGGGGCCGCCCCAGGGCCTCAGTCTCCCCACCCATCCCACAGGCAGCAGTGACCCCTGCCCTGCCCGTCCCGGGGAAGAGGCGCCCACCTTCTTGGAGATCTCCAGCTGGAAGTCCTGCTCCACGGAGTCCAGGAGGCGGCTCTTGCAGCTGGAATAGAGCATGCGCTCCCGGATGCTGCACTTGTACCCCGGCATCGAGTAGATGAACACTGGCGGGGGGGCACGGCAGTGAGCGGGGCGGCCCACCCCTGCAGGCCAGCCCTGCCCGGTGGGCCCGCCGCGGCCACTCACCCACAGACTCGAGGGGGTCGCCCTCATGGGTGTGCTTGTACAGGAAGAAGTGGTAGCGGGCGGCCTCTCGGGGCACCCGGGAGGGCAGCTGGGCCACGTCTGTGGGCTCGGTGTGCACCAGCTCGATCGTCTCCCGTTCCAGGTCCAGCTTCTGCCGGGGGGCAGGGGCAGGGGCAGGTGAGGGCACCGGGGCAGAGAGGCCCCGGCCCCGGCTTGGCCACTCTGAGAGCGCTGCTGGAGGAGCCCCACCGAGGGCCGTGGGCAGGGCGCTGGGAACGGCCTTGGCCTCAGGGAGGCACCGCCACTGGGCCAGCCAGGCCTCAGGGTGGGGGGGACGTGTCTCAGAAAGGAGGAGACGTTCTGCTGGGGGTGGGGCAGCGTGGACGCTGGGGCCGAGGGCCCTGTGGGGACAGGGGGTCAGGAGCTGCAGACGGCGTCTGGGACAGGAAGGGGCTCAGAGCTGAGGGATCAGTAGAACCCAGGGGTGAGTGCGTATATACCGTGTGGAAGGCAGAACAGAGGACAGTGCTCACAGACACCCCTGCACGTGAGCAGGGACAGGGCAGGAGAACTGGGTGCATCCATGATACAGGGCAGCCGCACCCTGAATGGGAACCCGCAGGGATGGGGTGGGGTGGATGGGAGTTCCCACCAGTGCACAGGGCGGCTGCAGCGGACAGGTTGGGCGGGGAGGCGGGGTGGGGGCACACCCACCAGTTGGATGTAGTTGATCGTCTTCTGCTTGAGCTGCTGAAGCGCCCGCTGGGCCTCCGGCTGCAGCGGGAAGGCGAGGCCCTGCAGGGTCTGGTGCTTGCTCTCCACGCTGATCTCGGTCTTCACCTGGGGGCAGGGCAGCCCTGAGTGAGGCCCTCACCTGCCCCGCAGCCTTCGGCCCACCCAGGGGACACAGGCCTGGCACCCCCGGAGGGCCCCGGGCTGGGGCCTGCGCCCACCTTGTGCGTGCAACCCACCTCGTTGATGCGGATCTGCTGAAGCTCTCTCTCGGCCGAGGTCAGCGGGGCGGGCGCTGCACAGGACGACAGGTGCTTCAGGTACCCAGCGAAGGAGAGGTCGTCCTGGCCGGTGGGTGCAGAGGCATAAACGGGCGCCTCAGGGTGGGCTGCAGCCCTGGGCCCTCCCCACTCACCCCCAAGTCTGGATGGAGCCCCCCTTGCTCTGCGATCCCTAATCACATGCTGTCCTCTGCGGGCCCGATACCTTCACGGTCCCGAAGAGCTCGTCCTTCACATGGCCGCCCCCAAACTCCTTCTTCACCGTGGCCCGGGTGGCTGCGTACAGCATCTTCAGCCGCACCTGGGGCAAGTGGGGGCCGAGCTGTGAGACCCCTCCTCACAGGCCGGGCTGTCTCCCCAGCAGGCAGGAGCCTCTGGCTGGGGTCAGGCCACTTCACTGCTGGTGCACCCCCAGAGGGCGCGGTATGGAGAAGAGGAGGCAGTGGGGCAGCTCGGACAGCAGGGGGAGCCCTCGCCCAGCCCAACTTCCGCCTCCCAGAGCCTCACAGGCCAGCGGCCGCCCCCGCAGGACCTTGCCCCTCAGGCCCCTGCAGCAGGACCTGACGCCTCCACCCTGGACTCCTGAGGGCAGGGGCCGTGTTGTCTCGCTCAGACCAGCTGCCCTTTCCCCGATCTTGGGACTGGATGGGGGGCCCAGGACTCACGGGGGAATTATCAGGCGACCAGGCGAGGAAGAGCCACTCGAAGCCCTGGGCGTTCTTCGAGTCCAGGCGGTAGAGCAGGTAGCAGGGCTGCTGGGCGTCCAGGAGCGGCAGCACCGCCCGGTCATAGTCCTGGTCCCAGCTGCCAACAGGCTCCCTCGACGCTCCCAGCACAAGCTGCTCTGGGGGCAGAGGCCGGGTGAGCCCAGGAGTGGCCTCGGCCCACCCCAACCCCCAACGGATGGGCCCTCCCGCCTCCAGCCGTGGCTCAGACCTGCTGGCCACCCCACCCTGCCTTGCCCTGGAGCCCCCAGCCCCTGAGGGACGAAGCTGAGTTCACGAATGACTGAGAGAAGACGTGGGCAGCCAGAGGCCGCTCACTCTCCAGGGGCACAGAGACGGCCGCGGGGCAGTGCCCACAGGCGACCCGGCACAGACAAGCACAGGAAGGAGCAGATGCGTGCCCACAGTCGATCACCAACAGCGCAGCCCCTCACCGACACCCAGCCACCCACCTCCTGCCACCCCCCCACCCCCGCTCCCGCAGCCCGGGGCTCCCGCACAGCCTCCTGGGAACCACCGCGCTCAGGGCCAAGGGGACCTGCAGGAGCAGACGTGCAGGCGAAGAGGGAACACTGCACAAACACGGGCCCTGCTGCCGCCCACCAGCTGTCTTCCCCTCCCCAAAAGCAGCAAATCCGACGTAGCTGCCTCTCAAGGCCTGGCCAACCAGCCTGCCAGCCCCCTGGCTGGTGCCCACGGCAGCCTCAGCGGGGCGCCAAACGGCAGCCCAGGGGTGCACAGGCCCAGGCCGGAGGCAGAGCTGGGGCAGCCACCCTCTGGCCGGGGGCGGTACCTGAACATCAGACCCTCCTGATGGGGGCAGGGGGCCCCACCACGCCAGGCCAGTGGCCCAGCTGCCCCTCTGGAGGCTCGGCCTCCTCACCTGCCCGCCCCAACTGCAATGGGGTCAGCGTGGAAAACTGGCCAGCGCAGGCCGAGTTGGCCCCAATGGCACCGTCAACGTGGTTCAACCTGGTGCCTTCCTTTCGAACTGGGGAGTCTTACACAAAAAGTGGAATTCACAGCTTCTCCAGAAAAATCAGGAGGTCGGCCACACTCATTTGGGGACAGATCGTGGCTGCCCATCAGGGGCCCGGACCCTCCTGGGCACTTCCAGCTGCCTCAACAACCGTGCGCAGAACTGAGACAGGTCGGAGCCCACCGAGAGCTCGACATCCGCAGGGACACCCTGTCCGCGCAGCCCCCGCTCTGAGCCAATTCGATGCGCACCAAGCCCACTCGGGAGCCCCCCAAAAGGCCGTCTACTGCAGGGCTCCAAGGAAAGGCTGGAAGGACTGGAGGTCCCCTCTTCCCACCCCAGAGTCCGACCCGTCCACTCCTGCCCCCACAAGGTGCAGTCTAACCCTCGGCTCCCCTGACCCTCCTCGGTCAGACCCCGCCCAGCCCCTCCCCTGGCAGAAGCCCCAGGTCCCCAGAGGCCAAGGCCCAGCCACACCTAGAAGTCACCCATCTTCACCTCAGAGGGGTCTGGACATGACTCCCTTCTCCCCAGTGTGGGGGCACTTCCCAAGGGCAGGGTCCCGGCTTCTTAGGACGCCCCCTGGCCAGCAGCCGAGCCGGTTTGGGCCTGCCAGCCACATGCGCAGTGCCTGGCCTAACATTCCCTGCCCCCCTGCCCATCCCATCCTGTCCCCACACAGCCTCTGGGGGGGCCGGGCAGGACCCCCGGCCAGGCCCTCCCTGTGATGCCCCTGGCTTCAGCTCCTGCTGTTGAACGCCACCTGCAGCGCTCTCCCACACGGCCCCTCCCGTCTGCAGATGGGGAAACTGAGGTCCTGTGGGGGCCGGAGGCCGGGGTCCCCTCAGCCCCAGAGAAGCCGCAGGGCTGGTGCCCAGCTGTCGCCTTAGCCTGTAGGGGGCACTCACCGTCCTCAATGACGACTTTGATGAGCCTGACGGAGCCAGCCCGGGCCTTGGCAAAGAACTCCTTCAGCTCCTCAGTGGCTACAAGGACGAGAAACATGGTGGGGGTGAGCGGGAGGCGTGAGCTGCGTGGGCAGGGACACGTCCAGGGCCTGCTCCGTTCTGTGCGAGCCGGTGGCGGGGCTGGGAGCTGGGTTAAATGCAGCCCCCCATGTGACCGGGAATCTGAGACGCCGCCGAACATAAGCTCCCAAATTTAGCCAGCAGAGGTGGCAGGAGAGGGGCCTGCTGGCTGGGGTGGCTCTGGTGACAGGGTAGCGGAGACTGGACAGCCACCTGAGGAGGAGGCGGGCCCTGGAACAGGCTGGGCCCGTCAGGGGAGGCCGGGCACAGAGTGGGGCTGGGACCCACCCCGGACAGACATGTGCGTAAACGCCCCCAGTGTGCTGGGGCTGCTGCGCCTGCTAGCACGCGTGGGAACACGCGCACACACCGCGTGTGCTGACAAACAGGTACACACTCAGCCCGGCGTGGGTGGGCGTGACGCATCAACGCGGGCAGGTGACAGAGACAGGCGTGAATGCAGACGCCCTCATCCATGCACACACGCTCGGCAGGTCTAATGTGAACAGACTCACACGCTTAGACACGCACACACTCCCAGCCCGGTGCCACACATGCCACACACACATGAACGGGCAAATGCAGAGCTGGGTGAAAACATGTTTGCAGGCAAAGGATGCACACAGCACACACAGAAACACACAGGCACACGCAGACATAGCCCTGCCGGGGGTAACAAGCTCCCGACCCCAGGAAGCTGGGAGGGCTTCCTGGAAGAGGAAGGACTCCTAGGAACTCCCCAAAACAGACCCTGTCTTGGGCTTTGGGCCACAGAGCTGGAAGGTGCCAGCCAATGAATGAAGACCCAAGTGCAGAGGGGAGGATCATGGTCAGAGCTAGGGAATCATGGGAAGTCACAGAGCCACTGAGGTTCAGATGGAGAAACCAAGGTCTGAGTGGGGAAGGGCCCAACGTGGCCTCTGGGCACACATGGCCAGCCGGCACGACCTTGAGGGTTCCCAGGGGTCAGAGAATTCTGCAGGGACACAGTGGAAGGGCTGAGGTCAGAGAATATTTATAGGGCTCCAGCTCAGGGGCAGGGGGGCCTGTGGGAAGCAGATTCTGGTCCTGTCCTCAGGTGCCCCTCCTGCAGGGTAACCCTGGGCCTGAGACCTCCTGCTGCCGGGTGGGCAGGGTCACAGCTGAGCCCGCAGGTGCTTGATGCTCGGAGTAGCATGGCATGGGGACAGCCCCACGGGGCCCGGGCAGAACACTCCCCCTCCTGCTGCAGGTCCCTGATGGAGACCTGGCCCGGGGGGCACCACCTTCCCCCCAGAGCCCCCAGAGGTGTGTGACCCCACCTCACTGAACCGCAAACTCATCTATAATGCGGAGCTCATGCTCCCCAGATGCAGAGGGCCAGGGGAGGGGTAGGTGGGGGAGGGGCTGGGTACCGGGGCCTCTGCTACTCGTGTATTAGTTTCTTTGCTGTACTGACCACAGGACGGGCGGCGCTGACCTGCTTCCCTACCTGCGCAGGCCTCCTGGGAGGAAAGGCCACACAGCTCTCCCGAAGGAGAGGCTGAGGTGCCCCTTCTAGTGTTACCAGGGCAGTGACACCCCAGAAGGGGAAGAGACAACCTCCTAGGCTGCCTCAGCCACCATCAATAATCCAGAGGCCAGGCCTGGGACACCTGAGCCCCAGCCATCAAAGATTCATGCCCACCCCCCACCCCATGAGCCTCAGGTTACAGGTCCCTCCCCTGCCCTGCTGTGAGGTCAGCAGTCACACCTGTGGCCATGGCGCTGCTGGCACCTGGGAGTCCAGGGCAGTCTGTCTTCCCACCTTCTCAGGCCAGAGGAGTGGGCTGCTCACAGGCAGAAGAGCGGCCCAGCCCCCAGGGGGCCTGAGGCAGGCCTGCCTCACCCTTTGGGAGAGGAGAGACTGAGGCAGGGTCCTGAGGATGGGTAACAGAGAGACCCTAACCTCAAACCCCCTGCCAGCTGGAGGCACAGCAATGGCCAGACAAAGGGGAAGGAAAGGACAGCGGGGACTGTTTCCTCCTGTGGGGCTGAGTCATGAGGCAGGCCCTCCCGCTCCCCTGGGGAGAGGCTGGCCCACCGGTGGGGTGGGGGGCCGGCCCTGCCTAAACTCAGGCCTTCTCTGGTACTGTGGGGCGGGGCCGGGGAAGCCCTCTCAGGACTGCTGGGCCACCAAGCGGCCACAACCACAAGCCCAGATCCAAGCGGTCAGGCGGGTCGATGGTGGCCCCGGCTGTGGTGGGAAGGGTGGCTGACGGCCAAGCCACCAGGCTCTCTGGCCCAGCAGCCTGCACCTTCCACACAGGCCAGCGGAGGGGGACACAGGCCCAGGCTGGGTGGGGACACCTGGTTCCCAGCCATTGCTTCTCTCTCAGCTTAAGGACGAAACCAAGGCCCTTGGGGCGATGTTCTGGTTTGGAGAAGAAGCTTGGGGTTGAGGGGAGCTGGCCTGGAGTATGTAGGGCCAGGACCCTCCCCAACAAGCCCCAGATCTGTGTTCCTAACCTGGGACTAGAGCCCTCCGACTCCAGCTGGGGCAGACTCAGAAGATCCAAGTATAAAATGGGGGCAAAGGAGCAGATCTGAGGTCAAGGTCAGCCTGGCCACTCTCTTGTCCTGAGGGCCCTGTCCCAGGTTTCCCCAGCCTGGCCTGCAGGAGTGTATGAGGGTCCTGGGAGGAGCCAAAGGTCAAGGACCCCTCCGCAAACAGACACAAACCCATACAAACCATACGCAGACACAGCTGGTACATGCATCCATGGAAACAAATGCACACGAGATGCGTCCAAACCGAGCACGCACACAGACACACACACACACAGACACCCACGGACGACTGCACGCAGTCACGAAACACTGATGTCTAAAGGTGCTTCCATGTTACTGTGTCCATTCAATTGGCTCGTAGTGCATGTGCACCCAGATGAGCACACGCACAGGACTGTACACACAAGACAAGTGCATATGCATGCACGCTTCCCCAGATGTGCGCATCCGGGTACACCCACCCCCAGAAAGGAACAAAAATCCATAGATGGGCACACACCAGCACCTCCACCCCTAGAAGGGCACACAGAGCACAGGAACTTCCGCCCCAGCTGTGTACATACAAGTACACCCACTCCCAACTATGCCCCTCCCCCCCAGATGTGCCCACCCCAGGCGACCCGCGGCTGCAAAACACAACAGGAAGCCTCCCGGGGCTAGTGCCAGGGAGGAGACAGGAGCCGAGGGCTGGGAAGGGGAAGCAGCCGCGGATGGAGACCCTGTGCCCCCTGGCCGCCAGCCACCCGCCCTCACCGTGGATGCCCGTCTGATGCGCCATGGCTCCGTGCCCTGCTCCGCCCGCGCCCTCGGAGCCCTCGGCTCGGCCCTGGCCCGGCTTGCTGGCTTGGCCTCGGAGCAGGAGAAGGATGTGGCGGGGGCCGCCCAGCCTCGCGCGGCTTCCCGGGCGCGGTCGCAAGACCCGCCCCCAGCGCGCCCCGCCCCCACGGGCGCGGCCGGGAGGAGGCGGGACTTGGGGCCGCGCGTGCGCGCAGAGCGCTGCTGTTCCGGGTGGGCATCTGTCAGGGAGCGGGAGGGCGTGGCTCCGCGCCTGCGCGCGCACTAGTGGGGTTGATGGAGACGGGGCCTTGTTGCGCGCGCGCGCGAGAGAGAGAGTCTGTGCTCCCTGAGCCAGGTGGGTTTGCAAGCTGGGTGGGATGTCCGCGTACCCCAATTTGTGGCCATAAAGGGGGTCTGCGTGTGGATGGGCATGCACGTGTTTGTGCGGCATCCTTTGCCCGGAGACCTTTCCCGAGCGCTTCCTGCGGGGCAGCGGGCACCAGAGGAGCGGCCCCGCCCTGTCTCTGGGAGCCCCCACTGGCTCCGGAGCAGCCAGCCTGCAGAGTGTGTGGGGCCTCTAGGAAGAAGCGAAATTTGAGCGCTGACCTGGCCTAGCGGACTCTCCTCCCAACCCAAACCCGGGGCAGGGTGGGTGGGAAGTGCATGTGCAAAGGCCCAGGGGTTGTGGGAGGGCCAGAGCTTGGTGAGCCTGAGGCACTTCCCAACTCCTAAGGAACTGGTCCTCGCCCAGCAGCCTGGCCTTGGCTGACATTAGCTCCTGCCTGCTGCTCCTGGCCAATCAACGTGATGTATCTTCCAGGCCGCCTGACTGACTCAGCGATGACTACAGGACCTTCCTCGGTCCAATCAGAGCCTGTCCCACGACTTTGGCTGGGAACACTGGGGAGGAGGCTACCTTTTGGGTTTGAGGTTGCGGAGGGCTGGTGATGGCGTGTGGCCTCTGAGATGTCAGGCCCTGGCTTGAGCTCCTTGCCCAGTTCCCCACTACTCCACCCTGATCTGCAGCAATGAGTCCTCTGCTGTGGGCCTTGGGCTTCCAGTCTCCCCAGTGTCCAGCACACAGAATGGGAGGGGTTTCATATTCATCTCCCATGTGGTGTGTGCCTCCTGTCCACCCTTGCACTCACAGTGGAACCTAAACCCCTTTGTGGCCCAGCAGCTTAACCTTGGAACAGCTCCTAGCCGAGTCCCCCTCTCCCCCAACTGTGGGCCCTGCCACAGCCCCGATGGGGCCAGCAAAACAGAGCCACTGGCCCCACTGGCTCCAACCTGGCCCCCTCCACAGCCACTTGGCAGTCCCACAGCCTCACCTCCTGGACACAGAAATTAGCCAAGAAAACAAATGAATGAAAAGTAATCAGGTCGTGTTTTCTAAAAATGTCTGTCATGTGATGAACAGTGGTGACTACCTTCCCTGCAAGGTCTTGGCTGCTGCCTGGCTGAGACCTCCCATGCCATCCCCTTGTTTCCACTGCCACCTGGTAGGTAGAGTCACCTGCTTTTCTGTTCACGGCTTCCACCAGGAGTTTGTCCCTGCTGTATCCCCAGCACCAAGAAGAGCGCCCAGCATTGGCAGGTGTTCAGTAATATTTGCCAAGTAAACAGATGTCTTGCTTGCCTAGCTGGGTAGCTCAGTTGGTTAGAGCATCGTCCTGATACACCAAGGTTGCAGGTTCGATCCCCAGTCTGGGCACAGACAAGAATCAACCAACGAATGCATCAATAAGTGGAACGACAAATCCATGTCTCTCTCCCTCTTTCTCTGTAAAAGCAAGTAATAAAAAAAAAAAAAAAACAGATGTCTGAACGAACCATCAGAGTCTGTGTTACACACTTACTGAGCGGGAAGCCCATGCACGCCCTGCAAGGCAGGGAGTGTTATCTCCACCTCACAGATAAAGCACCTGAGGTTCGGAGAGGTGAAGTGATTTGATCTAGGTCACATGGTAGTGAGTGTCCCCAGCCACCTTCGTTTCCTTTACTTCAGATGTTGGTACAAAGGGTGAGAAGTCCCGTTGGGTGGTGGCCATTGTCCGCTCGGTCCGCACCCCACAGCTCCGTGATGGGGGTCTAACCAGACAAGGGAACCTCCTGGGAGGCGGGCGTTTGAGCCCCATCCGTCTCAGCTCCAGACCTGGGGTGCAGGCGAGGCGCCCCAGGCCAGCAGGGTGCCCAGGCAGACCCGCGTCTGGCTGAGGTCTCATTCCAGGCAGGAAGAGGAGCGCTGCACACGGCTCCTCGGCGAGTCAGGGCCGAGCCGTGTGCCCGGGAGCAGGCTGGCCGCTCCTTGTTGCCTGCTGTTTCTCAACAAAAACTCAGCCATTGGAATTATTAGAATACTTTTACCAGGTGGGGCAAGGATGTGAATGTTAAAAATAAGTGAGCTATAAAAATGTGGGAGAAAAAGGGAGAAGCTGGCAAAACTTTGGAGTAGAGGGGACCTGTTGAGTGTTACCAAACCAGAAACTATAACGGGAAAAATCGATAAGTTCTTTGACATTTGGAAAAAACTCTACGTGGTAAAACCCACCATCAAAGCCAAAACACAAAGTAACCGGCAACAAACAATATACTTAGAATGCATCATAAAATAAACACCTGGTTTCCTTTATATAATAAAGAGTTCTAATAAATCTATAAGAAAAAGACCCAACAGCAAGTAGGGAGCTGGGCAAAGGATACAGACTATCTAAAGAAAAGGGAATACAAACAATCTCTCTCAAACCTCTGAAAAGTTGGTTCTCCTCTCTCACCAAGATGAGTGGAAATCAGACTTACAGATTTTTTGCCTGTAGGTCAAGGTCCAGAACTTAAGGGGTGGGGATACAGGCTGAGGGAGGAGTAAGTTGGTGCCACCTTCGTGTAGGGCATTATCTACAAAATTATGACTGTAGTTCCCCCGTTTTAAAATTGAGGTGAATTGCACATAACGTAAAATTAACCCTTTTAAAGCGAACGCTTCAGGACATTCGGTGTGGTGCGACCACTGCCTCTATCCAGCCCCCAAAACGTTTCCATCGCCCCCACGGAAACTGCTCGTTAAGCGGTTCCTTCCCACTCCCCTTCCACCCGACAAGCACCAGTCTGCGTTCTGTCTCTACAAATTCACGCGCTCTGGGCATTTCATAGGAAGAGAAGCGGACAATACGGAACCGTTCATGTCTGGCTCCTTCCACTCAGCGCAGTGCCTTGGAGGTTCACCCACACTGCAGCGCGCGTCGGTGCTCCGTGCCTTTTCACGGCAGGACGATGCTGCATCGTGCATCTGTGCCGCCGTCTGTCCGTCCATCCACTCCCGCGGACGGACGCTGGGCCATTTCCCTCTCTGGGCCGTTCGGGAGAGTGTTCCTACGAGCAACAAATGCCTTCGATCCCACAATTCCGTTACTGGGAACTGATCCTCCCAATAGGCCCGCACCAAAACACGACAGCACGAAATCGGAAGCAATGTAAAAGCCCATCACTGCTGGGGGCGGGGCCACGTGAAGCCCTCACGTGCGCAGAGACTGCTCCGCAGCCCTGGCAGAGAACAGGCAGCTCTTCAAAGATAACGAGAAAAAGCGGCGCCTTTTGTGATAATTTCAGGTAGGGCCTCTCGGGAACGTCGTCCTGTCTTCAGAGAACCACGGTCAGCCAACGTCAAGGTCATTGCTCCCACGAGGAGGGAGTGCAGCCTTTTCAGAACGTGCAGCATCTTGGAGGGGCTTGCACAGCTGGACTATTTGCGGGATGTCGGTGGTGTTGGGGCGCTGGTTTAAGGCCGCTCTTTCGATCCCGGGCCTGACTGCGCTTGCGCAAAGCGCGTACCATACTCTTCCAGGATTGGCGGGCGCAGCCGGGCCAGCGTTTCGAAGCGGGCTGGCAAAGCCATCTGATGGAGCAACCTCCTGCCCCGAGAAGGCGATGTTTGCCCTAATGAGACCTCGTGGGGAAGTCTCCGTTGGGATGAGCGGACTTTTCCCAACAAGCCATTCAGCTCTTTGCAGCCTCAGCTTTCTGGAGCCGTGAGTGCCATTAGTACAGACAGAACGGCCACATTGTAACAGCGCAAAATCACACTAGTGGGGATGGTAATGTGCCCCACCGTTCCTTTGACCTTGTTTCTTCTGTGAGCGCGGACTCTCACTAATATGCAGCTCGTAGAGTGTGTAAGAATCCTAGGAACTAACTTCAAAAGATACCGACTCCGACCTTCAGGCCTCTTGGCTCCGGGAGGTTTGCTGACCTTCAGCTGTGGAGCCAGGAAGCCGGGATGACTAACCAGGATGACGCAGACTGGAGCAGGACCGTCACTTGCCTTATCAGAAATGGACCAAGCTCGTCTGCACGTGGAGAACTTTGCAACCCCCTCCCTTGATCTCTTCTGTTCTCCTCTCTCTCCTTCTAAAATCCTCTGCCTTCTTTGACAAGGAGAGACAGGCTTTGAGACTTGAGTCTCCCCTCTTCCCAGGAGAGGGGCTTCAAGACATGATGCCCCCATCTCCCAGGTGGTTGGCATCTGAATAAAACCACCTACTGTTCCATCAGCACCTGTCTCTTGAGGGTTGGCTTTCGCTGCGGCGGGCAGCCAGACCTGCGCTCAGTGACAGTCCCCTGCTTTTTTCAAGTCCTAGTGGCACCATATCTCTGGGCTCAGATCCACTCCCCTCCACCCTCTAAGTGCCTCGCTCTCATCCCTTCTTAAATCTCCTTCTCCTTTCCCCCTTCCTCTTACAAGGACTCGGAGGCTAAATTCAGGGACCACCGGACACTCAGGATACGCTCCCCATCACAAGATCCCTACCTTCATCACCCCTCAGAGTCCACTTTGCCACATAAAGTAACCTTCTCAGGCCCAGGGGTGGGGGTGGGGAGCCATTGCTACCACCCCCGGCTCACTGGTGTAGCGGGAGGCCCTGTCGACTCTCAGAGCTGGCAGCTGCTCCCCTCGCCGACGGTTCAGACTCTGTGTTTAAATCCCAGCCCCCCTCCGCCCCACCCAGTGCGGTGAAGAATCTGCCTTTGCTTAAAGAGAGCTCTAGACTTTGTTCTTGGTTCCTGGGAGTTCTCACCACACCTGATTGCCAGGGGTGGGGGCTGGCCATGCCAGAGAGACCCCCCGGGTGACTCAGGATGGGACTCGGGGTCATGGGGTATCCATGGACAAGGAGACTCGGTTCAGCCACAGGGATCAATCAGCCAACCACGCCGACAGAAGGAAGCCCCGGTAAAAACTGGACACCAGCGCTTGGGTGAGCGCGTCCTGGCTGGCGACACCCTGTGCGTATGATCACAAATCGGCGCCAGGGGGTAGCGCACCGGAGGACAGCAGCGACTTCGCCCTCGGCCTCTTCCCGGCTCGGCCTGTGCGTGCCTTCCTCTCCACCAGCTCTTCGGGCGGAAGAGGTGATGACTCAGCCTGAAACAGGCGGAGCCCGGAGTTGAACCCAGGCTCTCTGAGCCTAACTTCGGGACCCTCTGGGTTTCCAGGGACCCCAACAGGTTCCAGCCGAAAAGGAAGTGCTGGCTCAGCCGTCTACAAGTCCTGGTCTCAGTGCTCCCTCCAGCTGCCAGGCAGGCTTGGTTCCCCAGGAGACCTCTTCCCCCAGGGCGGCCACCCCTGGGAGCCCCCGCCTCCACCCCACACACAACAGTTTCAGCAGTCACCAACAGCAGTTTCTCATTTCCTTCTTTCTCCAGTGGTTTCTAGAAAAAGCCCTGGACTGAGCCCCCTTTGGGCTGTGCAGAGCCGTAGCAGAAGTGGTCGCTGTTGCGGGAGGAGAAGTGGACGGGGTGTGCCTCCCCCACACCGTGCACAAGGAGAGTGCAGCCCTCGACTTGAACGGACAGGGGCGGAGCCGGAGGTGCTCTTCCCGAAACAAGGGTCATAGGGCAAAATATGAGGGGGGACCCAAAGAACCCCAAAACTGTCTTCTGGAGGGTGGGCCCCTATTAGTCCAGGCTTCCCCTGCTAGGTGAGTGTTCTAGAAACCTGTCTGGTTCAGTGCACCAGCTGGCGTTGTTGTGAGAGGCTGCGTTCGGCCTCAGTGAATGTTTTTTGAAGCCTCTTTCAACGCGTTTGCCCCTTTCATGATGGTGACTTATGTCTGCACCTGCCCACACCACTGAGGGTTCAGCAGTTTTTGACCAAAACTGGCATGACCCCCGTGCCCCACCCTCCCTATTCACCTGCTCTCACTCCAAGTGACATTTTCTGTTTGTTTCCGGGGATGAAAAAAGTCCTCCAACGGAAACGTTCTGCTGATGTGGGAGAGGTGAAACCAAAAACGGCAGAAGCGCTAAAAGGCACCAAAACCGACGAGCTCAAAAACTGTTTTGAGCGGTGGAAAAAATGTCGCGATAGGTGTGTTGTATCATGGAGAGGACTTGGAAGGTGACTGAAGTTTAAACATGTAAAATAAATGCACATCTTTTAATAAATAAATTCCAGGGTTTTTGTTTGTGTCCCTCCCCCTTTATATAGCCACCCAGACATATCCACATCCTCTCTTTCACCAAAGGAAAAAAGAAGAGGCCCCCTCCCAGCCCCACCCCACCGCTCCCCACCCGACAGCCCACCCTCCCCCCTGCTGGCCGGTAGCTCTTACTGCGCTGACTTTCCGCATAAACATATTCATCTCAGCGAAGCCACCCTCACCTCTAGACCCACCCAGTACCCGGCAGAGTGTCTGGCACTGAGAGAACACCCAGCGCGCCTTTCAGCCTGAACGGCACACGGCTGAGGGGATGGGCGTGTTGGGGGAGAGCAAATGATGCGGTCTATGCTCAGTGCCTGCCACCCGCGCAGGAAGGGGGCACAACAAGGCCACCGTCCACCCCTCCCAGCCCGAAGCTGGCAGGAACCTGACTCACCTGTGGGAGGAAGACCCCCTGACCGGCCCTCAACTGCAGAATCTGGAGTTTCCCTTTCCCTAAACCCTGGGGGCCGGTAATTTGCATTTGGAACCAGTTCCAGGTGCTGCAGCGGCTTCAGGAACCACATTCTGAGAAGGAGCTTTCCTGTCCACAAGGATGGCATTCTCTAAGCGTGTCCAAAGTTGGCAGGCAGCTGCTGGACGCTGGGGGTCCAGGGGAGGGTCCCTTGCGGAGCTACCTCCACTGGCCTCCTCACAGCCCCTGGAGAGACCGACTCAGGCCACCCAGCAAATGCTTAGCCATCAC